>VXBZ01004520.1:104777-119370 GCA_013399135.1 Heliornis fulica | reverse complement strand
TATTTTCCTGCATAAGGGATAAAAGAAAGTAAGCGTTGCCGATCATCTTCTCCAACTGCAGTCAAAGAAGTTTCTCTGTTTTACTGAAAATCTTCACTAAATACTTACCAGACACTGATTCCAAGAGTGGCTTTCTAATATATTTCTCCCTTCCAAAACAAACCACCTGTGGGTTCAGAAAAAATAATAAACTTACAGTTACCTTCTAAAAGCTACATGACAAATGCTTTATTTGTCATTTAATTATATACCAAGAAAAAAAACCAAAAACCTAACAGTAATAGAACCACAATGAGCCAACTATATTAAGGAAGTAGAAACAACATTGTTACCAAAAATAAATAAAATGTTAAATGTTATATGGTGAAAGAAAACAAATCTGAATGTCAGCACTGGACTGGAAGGTGCTATCTGTTTGTGAAAGCAAAGGGTAGACTTTAAAACTAATGTAAGATCTATGAATCTTACAAACAAGCAAGTTAGGAATAGGCCAAGGTATTTGGGTCCTTCCCAGGCCACCCTTTGTATGACAGAGGACACCACAGGTATTCCTCCTAATAAGTGTCACAAATCTTGCCTTTCAATGCCAATTCAGCAATCTCTGCCGTACAGATGCAATTCTGACTTAAGGAGGTTAAGTAAGTCCTACGTTATCAGTATTATTTCTGAAAAGGAAGTGTGCTACTTTGTATGCTTATTAATAATAATAAAAAAAGCTGAACAGTTTCATTATCCGTTGTATTATTATGGATCTTGAAATTCAACAAGAGACATGTCACCCCACAAAGAAGTGTTTTTGAGATGACTCTGACAGATCATAAGTTTTGGTAAATTAGCACAGCTCTAATGATTTCACAGGAGGAATAGCAGTGTGAAACTGCTGAGGATCTAACCCTTTATCTCTGTGGTAGTTGCTTTTGCTGCCGTTTCCTTTGGCAAGACTCAAAGCTAAAAGCACAGATTCCATAAGAACACAGAAAACAAATGTTTGCTTCAAGAAACTAGTGAATTATGCATTAAAAACCCAAACCTGTACAATTTGAAATAAAGCAGAAAGGATTATGTTTTGTTTTCTTCTTAAAGGTTTATTTGACTAATTTTATAAAATGTCTTGAGGACTTTTGAACAGGTCAGAAACAGTGACAATACCACCCATCAGGAGGCATATATGACTACATATATGTGTACATATACACATATAGGACCATAACGAATATTTTCTTGAATGACATACTTCAAATTTAGACAGAGCAGATTGAGATATTAATAGACATTTACCCTGATAGATATTCCGCTTTCTTGGTATATCCTAGACTATTTTATGCACTGGGAAAATGTCATTATGGTCCTTACCCAACAACATGTCCAGGTTAATGTGAATGTTACTGCTACAGTGAAACATCTTATCTGTGAGAATAAATTAAATTCAGGGAAGGCAAAGCCATGTCATGTAAGTGAGCATTCAATGTGCTCATAAGCAAATGACTTCAAGGATATATTTGGTATAGAATCATAGAATCATTTAATTGTTCTGATTGGAAAAGACCTATAAGATTATCAGGTCTAACCATTAAACTATGTCCATAAACACCACATCTACATGTCTTTTAAATACTCCAGGAATGGTGACTCAGTTACTTCCCAGGGCAGCCTGTTCCAGTGCTTGGCAACCCTTTCAGTGAAGAAATTTTTTCTTAACATCCAATCTAAACCTCCCCTGGTACAGCTTAAGGCCATTTCCTCTCATCCTATCACTTGTTGCTTGGGAGAAGAGACCAACATCCACCTAGCTGCAACCTCCTTTCAGCGAGTTGCAGGGAGGCATAAGGTCTCCCTTCCTTTTCTCCAGGTTAAAGAACCCTTAGCTACTCCTCATAAGACTTCTGCTCCAAACCACTCATCAGCTTTGTTGACCTTTTTTGGACATACTTCAGAACCTCAGGGTCTTTCTTGTAGTTAGGGGCCCAAACACTTAACATTATTTAAGGTGCAGCCTCACCAGTGTCAAATGCAAAGGGAAAGATCAATTCCCTCATCCCGCTGGCGACACTATTTCTGATGAAACCCAAGATGCTGTTGGTCACCTGGGCACACTGCTGGCTTATATTCAGCCAGCTGTCAATCCACACTTTCAGGTCCTTTTCCACTTGACAGCTTTCACAGTCTTCTCCAAACCTGTACCATTGCATGGAGTTGTTGAGACCCAGCATTAAGCCTTGTTGAACCTCATAAACTTGGCCTAACTTATCACTCCAGCCTGTCACCCAATCCCCTCATCCAGATCACTGATAATATTAAGGAGAACTGGAACCAGCACTGATCCCTGAGGAACACAACTTGTGACTTGCTGACAACTGAATTTAACTCTATTCATCGCAACTCCCTGGCCTTGGCCATCCAGACTGTTTTTTACTAAGTGAAGAGTATGCCCATCCGAAATATGTCAGACAGTTTCTCCAGGACAACAGTGTACCTGCAGATCTTCTTTCCCTTGTTTGTATGTGCCATATTTATAAACATTTTATTTCATAAACTGTTTTCTTCAGCGTATTCTACACACATTTGTTCCATCAAACTAGTACAGTTAGGTCAGGCTTTTCCTTGTCTGAGATAGTTTAAACAATATAACCTTGTGTAAATGCTATAAATGCAGTTTTAAAAATGCCTTATATTAGCAGAGTTTATTTTCCTTTTTACACTGATGTAGGCTTTATATCTAAAGCTACAGTAATAAAGTATACATGTATAACAGAACCATTACAGCTTCTGAGAGCAAAATGCCTAAGAATTAAACCTGTCATGCAAATAATATTTGCAACAAAACTGTAAACTCAGTCTATGAAATCTGTCAGCAGTAATACCATAGGTATGCCTTGGCAAAATCAGACTTCTTTGCAAATACATGTTTGGAGACCAGTTGATATGACAACACTGCTGTTTCAAATTCAAAGTCTCAGCTTTCTGCCTTATCTAAGGTTGGGTATCAGTGTCCACTGCAATTGCTCCATATTTAGCATTGGCAGAAATATTATCAAAGCATATGAATTTCAATGGCATTTTCTCCCAAAACTTCAGAATTTCAAAATCTTAAAGAAGAAGAAGAGTAACAGAATTTCCTAAAGCATTGTGACGGATTGTTGTGATGTGTCTGACGTTATGTGATGTGAAAGCACAGCTGCTTTCTCGAGCCACTCCTACCCAGGACATTCCTATGTTGTTGCTGGAAGCTGAGGCCACTACTTAGTGGCTCAATCAGTAGCAAAGTTGAGCTTTGCTCAGGGACATGACACACACAGAGACATCAACACAGCTGGACAAACACATACACACACAGACACATCCTCCAGATTCACAGGCACATACACAAAGCCCTTCAGCACCTGCATGGACCCTCTCTCCATCCAGCACCCCTGCTTGGATCCCAGCTCTTACCCACTAGATCACAGGATGGGACTGACTAGTGATAAGGTGCAGGGCTCAGCCAGATAAGTGTATTGACCTGTCATGTTTTACACACAATCAAACCCTTTTCCACCTCTTTCCATCTGACCCCTCTTTGCTCCTTCCTGCACCTCCACCATGAGTCTGTACAGCTCCACTGATTCCTGCACCCCACCATGTCTGACTCTTGAAAAGTGTGGGTTGATCTACCCAGATTTGCTCCACCGTGCTTGCTGGATAGCCCATGAATTATCATGAAGTCTGTTTCTTCTTCTTGTCTCCATGTTTGCTTTGTCAGGTATATACCATTTCTGTTTTCCCCTTTTTCTCCCTTGGTTTTGTAATTTACAAGGTCTATCTGATAACTTCACAGGAATAAACATTCTCACATTCTCAAGTGCCCCCATCAATTAATCTGTCTTACCAGGTTTGGTTCTCATCACCCCTGCCTTATCAATTGTCCCTTGGGTTTGTATCCTGTGTGTTCATATGGCTTCCTCCTTTCTTATTAACTCTCATTGAATAAGGTCCTTGACCATTTACCCTTAGAGAAGCAGACACTGTCTTTCCATACACCCTTAAACACAACTAAATAGTAAATTCTTCTACATGAACAAAACCTCATTTAATTTCACCAAACAAAATTTTACTTTTTACATTTAAATCAGTTTCTGACTTGGTAAATGGATAAGCAAACAAATCCAAAATTTTGCATGAAACGTCCTTATGTATTTAAAGATATTTCATCATAATTGAATGTGATTTGTGAAAAAAAAACCCACACCAAAACCCATCACCTTTTGAAACAGAATCCCAGCAAAGAAAGATAACGGTCATTTTTATATGTATAGTTTATATTTGAAGTCATTAAAAAGCTTAAGTTCAAAATGTGTCTGTAGGTCTCAGTGACTTTTTGTCTGCAGAATATACACAAAATTTTGTAGCGTCTACATTACCTTAAAATATGTAGCATATTATTTGTAATGTTTGATTTCTGTCTTTTTTTAACTGTTAGGAAATCCTGAAAAAATTTCTGAAGCAAATGTGTATATTGAAGTTCTTGATGTTAATGATCATGCACCGGAATTCCCTAAATATTATGAAACATTTGTTTGTGAAAATGCGGTTTCTGGCCAGGTAAGTGTGAAGGAATTAGCCAACTGTGTTCTCATTACAATGAAGATTTGGTCTCAAATGTTACTATTTCCTTTAATATCACAGAAACACAGAATGGTAGAGGTTTGAATGAACCTCTGGAGATTATATAGTCCAACCCCCTCCTAACCTAATCTAACCTGAATCAGGTTGAACAGGATCACAGGCAGGTTTTGAATTTCTCCAGAGGAGACTCCACAACATATCTGGGTAGCTTGTTCTAATGTTGTCACTTTCAATGTAGTTTTTTCCTCATACTGTGATGGATCTTCCTGTATTCCAGTTTGTGCATGGTGTCTCTTGTCACTGGATACCACTGAAAAGAGTCTGTCTCTATCCTATTGACATCCCAGAATAAGCAGTTCCATCACCTTTCCAGGGACAGAGGTGAGGATCACTGACATGTAGCTTCCTGGGTCCTACTAAAATATTATTTCACAACTTTGAGCACAGGCTGTGCTTTGTCTGTTTCCAAAATTAGTCCTGTTGATATATGATATAGTTCTGTTGATATAGTTTGAATATCAGATTTCAGGAGTGATGTGGGTTTTTTCCCCCTTCAAAACAAATTCAGTGCATCTCCTTGTTTGTCTAACAAAACAGATAATAAACACTAGACAAACTTTAAAAAAATCACAAAAAACCCACCCAAAAGAAAAACACCAAAAAGCATAAAATATTTGATTCATGTTCATGTCACAGAAGTTAAACTAGATCTGCATAACATAGTCCAGAAGAACCAAACTTAAACCAGATTCTAACCAGTGATTGTGTTATTAGGTTAGTTATCATTTACCATGAACTGAGTTCAAACTCCGTGGAAGTCTGAAGGTCTTTAAGTCACAGCCTTTGCAACACCTTTCCTAGCTGGAAGCTTATGTGATTGTTGTATTAAAGAACAAACCTACTTCCCTGAAGTTTTTTTTTTTTAATTTCTTACTCACTCCCCAGGCAAATGGGGTCACAGCAGTGAGCTGCTTCAACTGCTTATGTACTGTGCTGACTCTCCATTTCCCACTACACACTTTCCTCTACAGCTTTAGGGTTGTTTTGTGTTTTGGTTTGTTTTTTAAAGTGATCCAGTTTTACAGCCTAAGTACTAAATTGTAATAACTGTACCACCAGGCTCCATGCAGGCATCAAAAAGAAAACTACAAAATGAAAACCAGGATACTCAATGTTGTTTTTTTTTTTTTAAAAAAAAAGGTACAAAATGAGCAACAAAAAAGACGACAGAAAAAAACAATCTATATGTTTTTCCAAAACATTAAAGCATTCTTTAGACATACAGCAGAGACCTTTGGGATGTCTGTGATAGTTCTGTTCAAACATTTTGCGGTGTTTTGATTTCTGAATCACAGTCTTTCTTTTTACACCAGCTTGGTTTACTTTGACCTTCATTAGTCTGCAGTTAAATAAACTTTCTTTGCAGCAAAAGTAACTTCTTTATAGTTTGGGGTTTTTTTGCCTCAGTTTTTATATTTCTCTGTCAGCTATTGGTTGGCTTTATTGGTAATTTTCCAGTCTGTAATGGCTACCCGTGATTCAGAGGTACTAGGAGCAAGCTGCTTCTTCCAGTCTTTGGATAACTCATTGACAGATCAAAGCATAGTCATTACAGTAAATGCCATGTCATATACCTTGTCTTCAAGACACCATGAATTAAAGTATTGAAGTTATATAATGGACATTTATAATCTATGTTTTAGACTTCCTTATAAGTGATTTACTCCCTGTGCTTTTTTTATTATTCCATAGTTCCTTAATGGTAGATAGTATCAGTATTCCAGCTCATTAATGACTACATTTCAATGACAAATAAAAAAAATAAATTAAAAATCACTGGAGAAAATTAAAGAATAACAGTAGTAACAAATGCTATTAAAGTCTTTGAGCATAGGATACAGAATTACTCCCATTTAACATATAATACCCAAATGAGGGATGAGCAGATTATTTTTAGTGACAGGCAGAATGCTTGTGGGTTTTTTTAATTTTTTGGTATTGTTATAGGTATTTGAGAGTCAAAGGCATCTTTAGCTTAGCCTTTGGAAATCCTGATTGTGATGTTAAATAATCTTTTTATTAACAGATGATCTTAGGAAGAACCACCACAGGAAATAGTTACTGAAGTGTATAATTATTACAGGCAGAGTTTATGTTATTTTATTCAGTGTTTAAAACAGGACTAATAGCTGATGTATCTCCATTAATGCTATTATTTTATTTTAACTTTTTACTCAGACAAAATAAGTTTATTAATTTTCATCATAAGGGAACCAAAAGGTTCTGAACTTATTTTATAGATGACCTCGTTGTCCACTGTAAAACACAGTTTACATTTCAGAAAAATCTGTTTAAGCAGCTGAAGGTATTAATCAGGACCTTACATACCTTTTGATATTAGCCACATTTCTGCAATCAGTTCCAAATAGCTCAGGAACCTGCTCACATTATCAGTTGAGATCAAAGCTTGTCTGGATGTTCTATCACATTTCAATTTGTGAAGTAGCTATCTATATCTATCTGGAAATGATATGCTGAGACATATTCTCAGAGATGTTCTGCACCTCTGGAATTAGCTTGCTTCCCTGATCTTGGTTGAGATGTTTCTACTTTCATGGGATACTCCAAATTATATTTTCATCCCCCAGGTTAGACTATCTGGAGGAAAGGAGAGAAAAGCACTGCAAAGGGAAAGATACTGCCAAAAAATACATTTTCTTATTTGGATTAATTTTTCTTAGTATCCACCAGGATTACAATAAAAGCAATGTAATGTCCTGTGGCAAAAAAAAAAGTTATTTTTCACATAGCCTTAAAGTATACTAGGCTATGATAAGGAATGTGGAACACATCATGAATAAAGCTAATTTTTTCCTAAGTATCCAGACTCAGGGGTAGTTAATTGTAGCTTCAATCTATAGAACAATGCATGTTTTGAAGTTTTTGATTTTTCTGAAAGACTGTAAAAAAATCTTTGTCTGTTTCTATTCACATTCACTGAGTATTGACCTTCATACAATCATAGAATCAATCATAGAATGGCCTGGGTTGGAATGGACCTCAATCACCCCACTGCCATGTTTAGTTTAGCCTCCAAAAAACATTAAACTAAAAGGATTTCATTTCAAGCTGTGGGTTTATAATTTAACAATTGACAGTAAAAATAGATGTAAAGAAGATAGGTGGGTTTTTTGCATCATTCTAAATCCAGTTGTCATGTTTATTAGAAATTTTGGATGTTTTTTTCACTTTCCATTTAATTTTGTTGTTCTGTACTGTCCTATAATCTGTCAGCTTTATACTAACCACAAGGAAAGTTTTCTGTTTCACATAGAAAAAAACATGTTCATGGCACCACCAGCATTTAGTACATTATTTTCAAAATAGCTTGAACATCGAAGTTGCTGAGTAGAATAGACTGCTATCCGATAATAGCTTTATCTAGTATCAGTTTAATATGGGAAAACAATACTAAGACATCCAAGCCCAAGACTCCCTTCTGATTGGATCTCTTGACTTTATAACTGTATGAAAAATAGTAAATGGTAACCAAAATGTGGTATTAATTCTTCATAGTTACTCTTTATGTGTGAGTACAGTAGCTGCAGCTGCTGAATTCTAGAGGCAATATTCTTTTAAAATAATCAGGACACAAAAATGGACCAAAGATAACATTAGAGATAATACAGCAAGAATGGATTTGATGCAGAAAGCTTAGTTCTCAAGGCATTAATAAATTAAATAAGATTGAAACTGAAGATTGAAAGGTTGAAATAAGCTATAGTAAATGCTTTATATCATATGTAAGCAAGCCTACCGCTCAGAATGTGTACATTTGTATGCATGGTAGTTTCAGTCCTTTTTGTGGATATTTTTCTTTCTTCATATCATGCAGGAAACAGATTTCAGCTGAAGACATGGTGCACTGGATACACCTCCATTCTCTAATGCATATTTATTGTAATTTGGGTATCACATATGAAGTCACTTCGATGTTGCAGCTTGCTTAGTAATTTTTATTAGATCCAAAGAAGTCACTATATATGTAGAGCACCTTGAGTTACCAATTAGAAAAACAAGAAGTTTGTTTGCTTGGTACTTAGTATATAATAAATTAATAATCGCTTTCGGTGAAAGTGAAGAGTATTCATTTGATATTACTTCTCTACTCAACAAAATGCTGACAAAAGAAAAGAGAGGAAATCTTTAACCAAACTCTAAGTGCATATGATTAATTTTAAAAACTAGCAGTTTTCAGATCCTTTATAAAACACCATAATGTAAAATGATTTTTTTCTAACAGAGAAGTGAAAGTGGTGGGTTAGTAAGCCAGTGTTTATTATTTCACCTTGCTATGTTCATTTACAAAAGGCATCTGAACAGTAGTGATAAGAAAATAGGAAGTTAAGCAAGAAAGAAGCAACAAGGACATCTCTTAGGGTATAAAAACATTGCAGAGCTGTGGAAGCACTGTGTAATCCAACAGGCTGTTACTCTAAGTTACACCTGACAATGGACTTCGTGTAATTTATGACATTTTAAAGCAGTGTGCACAGAGGCCCATGGAAAATTCCCTTTTTTGTTTTATACAGGCTGTGATACCACATATTGCATAGCAGAAGGGAACAAGTAGTAGGAGTATATCAGTATATACATACATTACATACATACATATATGTACATATATATACATACACCTAAGCGCCATGGCATGAGCTTTATAATAATTTTCTGAGATGTACAACATTTTATTCATAGCTGAGCAGAAACATCTTACAGTAGAACCAGAGAAATCAGATCAATGTTGTGACAATTTGCTTTTTAAAAAAAGAAATAAAGTAAAAAGGAGAACTTTGGTCTTGAGGTAGAAGGTCTACCTTAGAAATGCAGGTGGGGACTATATGAATGAAGATTTTAATCTTTTCCCTGCACCTAACTCAGATGGTCATCAAATATTATTAAGTAATGAGAAAAATCCCATTACTTATAAGACCTCTGCTGGTTTCAACAAAAGCAGTTAGGTACTCCCTGAACAAGTTGCTGATCAGATCTCTTTCATCCTACAAAACACAGCAGAGCTGCTGTTGAAGGATGCAGGGTGGAAAATAAAGCCAGTCGTTGGACTCAATGATCCATATGGGTCCTTTCCAATTCAGTATATTCTATCATTCTGTGATTCTAAAACTGATGCAGAAAGGGAGAGGTGTCAAATTTGGTCCTACTTCCTTCCACCTGTCTAATTAGAAAGGTAAGACTGTAGTTGAGTATGGGAGCACCCATACCGAACTCCATATTTTAAACCAAGAGCAGTCTAGCATCAAAATTAATGGTACTGATTGTTGTTCATATGGACCCTCTATACCTTAAGCTGAACTTGGTAGAGAATGCCTTTAGAAGCAAATAGGACTGTAATGAAGAAGCTCACGCTCTTCTTCTTTCTGGAGATCTCCGTAATTACAATTCAGTGAGCCCAACTGGGGTTTGAGAAGCTAAGTTTTCAATGAATTTTCATCAAGACTACCAGGCAGTCAAACAGTCCCTACTCCATAAGCGGTTATTTGCAATACAAATGACACTCGGCTAGTCCAGTCGTCCAGAAGAGTATACAGAAATTCCTGTCTATACAAGATAATTAATGAGAGATCAGAGCTGTTAACAGTATCTTAGAGTTTCCCACTGATTGTATTTATGACTTGAAATTGCCCACTAATCAGACGGATATGGGAAGTTGACTATAGCTGGCCACATCTCTTTGTGACCTTTGATCAAAGGAGCCTCTGCTGTTCCCATCTGTAATCTCAGTCTCTTTGGAAAGAAACAATCAATGAGGCCCACCCACCATGAACTTAAACAGTTTTACAAGATAATTAAAGTGAATTTATCTTAGTTTTAAAGAAATACACATTTTCAAATGGACTACTGGACTACTACATCTTCAAGATTAATGAGACTTGAAATAAGAAATTTTAGAACAATTAAATTTCAGCCTTCTCAACACAATTATAACCTTTCAGAAGCAACACATCATTCAGTCTGTTTTCTTTGTTTACACAGTAAAATATAGGGTTTTTTTAAACCTTGACTCCCAAGCAATAAATGGAAGTTTTTAGTCTGTGATGCCTGTTTCCGTGGTGAAAGGCTAGAATCTCCTAGGATAGATCTACAAGAGCCTAGGAAACCAGAAATAAAGGGAAGAGTTTCCTTCACTGATTTTTCCCTTAGAGTCAGCAAAATCAGAGCTGCCTACTTCTCTCTGAATATTTTATAGACTCACCTGGGTTTTGCTGAATCTTAGTGGAGTGATTCTGTGTGAAATAAACATGAGCCTTTTCCCTGTAATTATGTTCCAAATGTTCCCCAGCTTCTAGAGTGAATCCTTAAAGGCATTATATATGAATATACCTAGCATAACCACAGGAGTCTGTGGTTTGCATATAAAAGAACAGTACAGATCAAAATAAAAGAAGGTGGTGATTTTTTTACGATAGACACATAATCCTCAGAATTATATTCATAGAATCAGATATAGATAAAGTTTATACAGGCAAATGTATGTAAACCAATGGAAGTTAATATTGAAATGGCAAGCCAGTATCTAATTAAGAACTAATTTAATGATTTACAAACATGATAGCCTCCTAAAAAAAAAACATACGTTCCAAAGGTATTGCTAAAATCTTCTTAAAAATAACTGTTAATCAGAATTAAAACTTGAAGTATAAAAATCAAATCTCTTATTAATGTGCGGTTGTGTTTTGTTTGGTTTTGTTTTGGGTTTTTTTGCTGTTGTTGTGGGAGGTGGGTAATTATTGTCTGCCCAGTAACCAATTTAAAAACAAACAAAAAAAATCCAACAAAAATAGATTAGATGTGGCTAAGATGCCTTTGTAGATTCCTGTATTACTTTGTATTCGGTCTAGCTTGATAGAGCCTGAATTTTATGGAGACACATACATTCATACAAATCTTTTTTTTTTTCTTTTTGAGTTACAGGCATGGAAATTTTACAAGAAAACCATCAGCAAAAGCCAGCAGTGTCTTCTGTTCATTTTTTTAGGTGCATGGAAGAATGTTATCATGAAAATGTGCCACTGTTCATGTTTTAGACTGGATATATAGTTTTGATCTATATTGCTGCTCATATTGAGCATATTATAAGAATTTATTCCCTTATAGAAATGAAGTCTATGATTCATTATCAGGTAATATTAGGGAAGAGTTATCAGTTGAGTGATTTCTTGACCTCCCTGCCTATACCTGTATTTGCACCACCTTAAGTATTTTGTTTGCTGTAAGGAAAGGGAAAAAAATTCCTCAAGAGGCTTCATCCTTTGTACACTGTAACCAGTTATACCACTGAACAATCACTCCTCTCATTAGGGACAATAAAAAAATTTCAAGGTTCCTCATTTTTCCATGGATTGTAAATATATAGATTTGAAATAAATTTCATGTATAAAAGGGGCAGACTGATAAGAATTCAAAGCTTCTGTTGTATAAGCCACATTTCACACTCTGCTGTGATGATTTCATCAAACTTACCTTGCTTGAAAAGGAAAAGAATCTGTGCTGCAGACTTAGATTGTTGAAAAATGGTTTCATTGGGAAAGAGTTTTCAAAGGCACAGGTGGAAGGCTCTAGTCACTTCCATTGACTTTCTGCTTTGCTTTTAAAGTGCCGTTTGCAGGATTCAGATGCTTTCTGGTTTGAGAAAAGTTGAGGCTTCGAGTCTCTTGGGTACAAATATCTACAAGGCATGAGATGACTAATAAAACAGAGACAAAGTTCAAATCGGATATTTCCTGGAAGTTGATGGGCTTGCATCAATTTGCTTTCATCCTGGTTGGCAAGGATACTCACTGGCTAATATGTGCTGATGCCCAGGTCCTTTAAATACTTACTGAAAAAAGTAGCAAATGTAAGCTCTTCTCAATCAGAAATATTGCTAATTATGTTAAATGTAGTGTGGTTGTTTCTTTACAAGAATGTAAGATATTCTTTTGAATTATAACTGTTATTTTTTATTTTACTATCTGGTCTGACATATTTGTAAATGAAGGTTATTCTGCTTTCTTGAGAAAAAGCAGTCAAGAATTTACACAATCAGTCTGTTGTAATATCTAGAATCAACAATTCAGCACATGAACTTGTCACCATATCTCACCTTCTGGAGCTACAATATATCAGTTGAATGATGTCAATGTTTGTGGGCTAGAAGAAAATGGGTTTTGTATAGAGGGATTTGTTCAAGTGTAGAATGATATACTTTTCACCTTGAAAAAAAGAACAAAACACTATATATATATGATGACTTTTTTCATTTATGGAAATTTCATCTACTTCTCTTTCACTCCAGAAAATCCTTTACATTTTCTCAAGATTTTAATGCTTACATCTCTCAAACAAATGAAAACCAAGTACTGTATATGCAGAATATGAATCTTAATGAGAGTGTTTGAGTATGTGATGTGTAGATTTGTGACTGCATAACATGCCCTCAATACATATTCACAGATCACTTTTCTAGCATCAACAGTTTAACATACTTGACAATGTCCCTTTACTGTTTTAAAGGACAAGTAAATACTTTCATTCTTAAATAAAATCTTTTTATGTTTATCTGTGTTTGCAGCTAATTCAAAGCATCAGTGCAGTGGATCGTGATGACGCAGCAGAAGGTCACCATTTTTACTTCTCATTGGCTCAGGAGGCCACAAATAATTCAAGCTTTACTGTCAAAGATAATCAAGGTGATGTCATTTATGCAGTTCTTTAAGACATTCCTAATAAAAGATGTGTGCTTCCAGTGATTCTCACATCACAATTTTACAAAAAAAAAAAAAAAATAAATTGTACTTAAATAAAAATTGTTATAAGAAGATATGAGCATGACATATAGAGCATATATGAACATAAGGTGTATTTCCAAACAACAATTCAGTAAGAATAAACAGTTTATTTTCTTTTCAGTCAAGTAGCATAAATAGCAAGAGAGTTTTATTTCAAGGACAGAAAAAATGTTAAGATTAAAATATGCTGGTATTTCTTAATTAATTTTTTTGTTAATGAAAGATACAGTGGGATATACCAAATTTTAATTAAATTTATCTGTCTAAGAAACAAGATCACCAGAAAGATAATATTGCCATTAATGCAAATCTGTATTTCAGCAAGACTAAAATGATAAGCTCTGATAAATGCCAATATTTATTTCCTAATACCAATACCTTATTTCCTAAAATATTTAATACTGCATATGCTGATTAAACATGACATTACATAATATCTGCTATGTGTATTTGAATGTTATTCAGAACTGATAGTGAGAGAGACTCTTACAAAGAGTGATGTAAAGGGATATCAAGCAAAACCAGTCTGAGGTGGAAATGTTAAGCGCAGTATATGACGCAATTGCAGGGAGGATGACCGCTTAGAGCCAGTCTGCTGAGACTACAAAGATTTTCTTCAGATTCAGCTAAAATACACATTGCTCTTATTGACTTTGCTAATTATTTGAACATTCTGGATAGGTGAATAAATCAATGGAAACAAGTTTTGGAGAGTTCAGACTATGTTAAACAGCAAACTACTCTCAATATCTCCAGAGTTAAAGTTAATATATTAATGTGTTTCACTTCCCAATTTCATTAACCTTCCACACAGTGCCAGGAAGAGATAACTTGTTTCAGTAAGGTCAAACTTTGCATGAGCCTTCAACTGTTCCAAACTTTGATCATTCTGCAAAAAGTCTGAGCAGAGCCATGCACAAAACAGTATGTCCATGTCCCTTTTGTGGCTCTTGATGAGGGAACACCCCCATCCCCCCGCTTTTTAGAATGAAGTAGGGTCACCCCTCAGTCTCTCACTTTCTGATACATTTCATAGAAATGGCAGGGTGAATTGGGATAGTCCTAGGTAAAAGAAAAAAAAAAAAAGAAAAAAAAAAAAAAAAAAAAAAAGGGAGAGGGGGGGAATTTTCTCAAAAAAAACA
>VXBZ01004520.1:82035-104506 GCA_013399135.1 Heliornis fulica | reverse complement strand
GATGTTCCTTCTTCCCGTTATACACAGATTTAAGCATGGCTAACGTTTTTGCAATGGGCTAAATTTTAGATTTGAATTAGTTAATATTAAGCAGGAGCTCAACAAAAGCTGCATACTGGGTTTTGTATGTAACTGATTTCTAAACACCAATAGTAAAATACAAAGCAAGGGGAGAGCCTCTAGCAACCTTTCCCTAATTTAGACAGTAGGAGATCAGCTAGCTTCAGTTTTTGATACAGAGGAAGAAATAAGAGACTACTTTAGTGGACTTTTTTTGACTTTCTCTTCTTTCACTTGCCACCTGCTTTCTCTGTGTGCTGCCAGACATGCTTTTGAAGCCTTTTGATTGGTAAACTGTCTATATCTCACCTGTGAACAGCTGGATCAGCAGCAGCTGGTTACATGGAACCATTTTAAGATCAATTAGTTAGTCTGGGCAGGTGTCAGGTACTGAAAATGGTGGCATTTTTTTAGCTCTGAACATTAAAAACAGAGCTCCTAGGTAAAATTGTATTATTGCCCCTGGAATGCACATGTCAAAAATAACTGCAATTATTCATGATTGACACAAAGAAGTTGCCACCATATGTCAGTGTCTAGTTTTACCCTTCAACTTTGTTTATGCACAGCTTTGCACATTACCATTTTTTTTTCAAATAGGTCAGATTCCACTGGTGTTTTATTGTTGTTGTTAGAAAAATCATAAATGCATATCACGCATAATAATTTATCTTCTAGATAACACAGCTGGAATTTTCACAGCAAAAAGTGGCTTCAGGAGGCAAGAGCAGTTTTCTTTCTACTTGCCAGTCTTAATTCTGGATAACGGAACCCCACCACTGACGAGCACAAATACTCTCACTATCACTGTCTGTGACTGTAACACTGAAGTTAACACCTTATACTGTCGCTACGGAGCTTTCATGTATTCCATGGGTCTCAGCACAGAAGCTTTAATTGCTGTTTTGGCTTGCATACTAATACTTCTAGGTAAGTATGAGAAAAGAGAAATGACTGCTTTCTTTCAGAGTAGGCTTCATTAAGTGAAAAAGATGTTCTCTTGACTGGAAGCCTGGAGGTGTTATGCTGTTCAGAACACATACAATAAGGAAAATGTTTCATTTCTTTTCTGTTTTCCTAATTATAATTCTTCACCCTACCCCTGCTCCAGTTTTCAGTGAATTTTGAATTCTAGCACAATTTCCTAAACGTTGGCTTCAGTTGACTCAAGGTCTTACTTGCCTGTACTAGTCCACGGTCTGTATTGAGCCCAGGTAACCAGGTGTGTGCATAAAACAAGGAAATTGGCTAGTATAGGATATATTAGAAGCAGCACCCGACTTATTCTGCCTTAGGTATGCTGAACATAGAGCTAAGATCAATACAAAACAATAAAAGAAAAAAGAGAATACAAAATTCTAGAAAGCAACTTCAGAAACAAACATGAAATGTCTCTGTCAATTAGTAAGGTTACATTTCCAGCCAGCATTTTCTCCAAATGTTGGGCATCTCTTTCTCCCCATCACGTGACACCAAATTAACCTCCTTTATATTCAGGAGATTGTGGGTGAGAAGAGTGGGTTTGAGAGTGCACAGGAGTTGTGCTTTTACTTCTGCAAATGGTAACACACAGCAGGTCCATGGTACTCAAAACGAGACCAGTCCTCCAAGGCTGACTGTTCCCACACTGTGTGGGTCTGTGGATGCTGCAAGACATACTGGAGTGACAGCACTCAAGGAAACAACTTCACCTGGTGAAGCGTCCAGCTACTGCTGCTACAATGCATTTCTTCTTTTTTTTTCCAGTAAAAGGATATTCCTGCAGTGTTTGATGTGTGATTTAATGACACTGGCACATTATAGCAGCAGGCACACTCTACTAATCTCTCCCCAAAAGCTAAGTAACCATCGTGAAGCTCTGTACCTGTCTGATTTAATGAGGTTAAGGTATGGTAGCTTCTGAGTCCAGGAAAGAAAGAGAAATGATAGAGCCAGGTAAGTTTGACCTTAAGAGTTTGGTCACTGATAATGGTCATAGGCTTCAAGACTAAACTCAAGCTAATGACAACAAAGCTACAGGGAAAGATTTCCTTTGTCTCTGTTGCCTGTGTAATAATGTGTCATATAAAGCATATTTCATAAAATGTCATACCTAAACATACTACAAAAATATAGATGAATTATGTTAGTGAGACCATTTTTCACTTATGAAACTACAAACAACTCCAAAGTAAGAAAATGAAGATAGGACCAGGATTTGACTAATCAGTGTGATATCAAATCATTATTATAAAGAGTGCAAACCAAGTAAATCCTAAAAGAAAAACAAGGAAAAATAGAATCAAAACAAGAAAACTGCAGCATAATATCTAACCAGACAACTATAATGTCCAGAAAGCAATAACTAATAAAAACAGAAATTACATTGCTCTAAGATACAAAAACTTTTACTAAAAATTATTCTTTCAATGCATTTGTTAGTGAGATAAAACACAATGATAATATTTTTAAAGTTATGTCACTGAAAGGAAAGGAAAAAAAAACACAAAACAAACAAACAAACAAACAAAAAAACACCAAAAAAAAAAAACACAAAAACCTCAACAATTCTGTTGGGTTTGTTTGGGGTTTTTTTGTGTGAAGGATGTCTCAGTAAAGTATATTCTTTTCTCTACCCTTATTATACAATATGACCTCTACCAGTCTATAAATAACAGCATACAGCACTAAGCCCGTCATCATTAGCTACAAGAAATCTGAGGCTTGAAAGTGAAGACTTGCAGAACTATTCTGGTGCTGTATTTTGATCTGCCATAGTAGCAGCAAAAGAGAAGACAAGTCCAATAAAGATGATGGAATTATTTTAAATTTACCTCAGTGAAAAAATAAATTTAACAAGTTAAAAATTACCCATATTCTGCATTCTGTTATGGCTTGTTTTCCTTAACATCAGGAATAGAAACTGGTTCTAATTATTTCCTGTTGCACTTCTGACTTCTTGGTGAGAATTCACCAAAATTTCTCCTCAAATGGAACTCTCTAGTAGTTTAGTTCAAGAGTTAAACGAGCTGTCCAAAAGGAACACATGTACCAGTTAATTATGAGTCAGCATCTTCATAAGGCTTAAGTCTCTCAAAATGAGGTGGAAACTCTGGAAACAGAATGTCCTACAAAAAATGCACATGCATTTATTTATCCATATGAAGACATTGAACAGATCAGGCAAAGATGAAAGCAATGGAAGAGTACTTTAGAGTTATTATGTCTTGATGGGAGTACGCTTGTCCAGACACTAGCCATTTCTTGACTCTGTAGCAAAGTCTATGGACAACCCAGTTTCCTAACTTACAACTCCTGGTTTCAAACAGAGAAAACAGGAATGTACTATTGGAATTGTGGTTTCTAGACATTCCTGCACTTCCAGAGTCACTTCATTTAAATCTAGTTTAAAATTAAATTACTTAGGATTAAAAATAGTGCTTAAAATAAAATTTTGAAAAGCTTTTATATATGAAACAAGGGACATTTATTTATTAGCCTGGATAGTGAGTACTGCTACAACTTCACACAAAATGCAGTGATAGTCTTCACATTTCCAAACCAGCATAACCAAAATAATTGAACCACACCCTACATAGTCTGTGGATCTGAATGAGTCAACCAACTGAGAAAGATACTTTTCTCACTGTCTCATTTGTCATTTGATCTTGTGATTTTGATCTGAGAGGGAGAGATTATGAATTTAAATTCTGAATTTGAAATTGATATATTATGTGATAAACCAAAGCAGTTTCAAAAAAGCATAACCTGTGATTCCATCAGTTTCAAACTCCCAATTACCAAAAGAACTGCTCCATTTCACTCGCCTATTTTATAAGTCCCTTTGTAGCTGTTTTCTAACCATATACTATGCTCTTCTCAAAACCATAAAATCCATAAAAATTACAGCTCTATAAATTTATTAACATATCTTCACTTTGCAATAGCATCAATATTAGAAAATGTTATAATCTTTTTGTCTTTCCAAGCACATTCAAAGTGTCTGTTCCTGTTTTTTCCCCTCTGCTTTGTTTGTTTGGGTTTTGTGTGTGTGTGTGTCTGTTTGGTTTGGGTTTTGTTTTGTTTTGTTTTGTTTTGTTTTGTTTTGTTTTGTTTTGTTTTGTCAGTGTTCTTTTTGACAATCATAGCCATAAGGCAGCAGAGGAAGAAATCTCCCTTTTCAGAGAAAATGGAAGAATTCAGAGAGAACATTGTCAGGTACGACGATGAAGGAGGTGGCGAGGAGGACACAGAAGCCTTTGACATTTCAGCTCTAAGAACCCGGACTGTCATGCGACCACACAAAGCCCGGAAGAAGGTCTCCACTGAAATCCACAGCCTCTACAGGCAGTCTCTGCAGGTTGGCCCTGACAGTGCAATTTTCAGGCAGTTCATTTCAGAAAAGCTTGAAGAAGCAAATACAGATCCTAGTGCTCCTCCATATGACTCACTTCAGACTTACTCATTTGAAGGCACTGGCTCTTTGTCAGGATCCCTTAGCTCTTTAGGATCAAACACATCAGACACAGATCAGAGTTATGACTACCTTACAGACTGGGGACCTCCCTTTAAACAGCTTGCAGGCATGTACGCTTCCCATAGAAGTATGGGGGATTAGTTACTCTTGCACAGGTTTATTTTCCCTCGCCTCAGTAACCAAAACCAGCTGTGTATTGTTTTAAAAGGAGATCATTCCATATTTAACCATGAAAAGTAAAAGCCGAAGGTTTGGTTTGGGTTTTTTTCAGGAAAGTCTTGGAAGCAGAGACCATTTGAAAAATCACATCAGGTGTGTCATGAGATGGGAGGAATGGAGACTCCCATTTGAAAATCCTGTGGTTATGTAGGTGTCTGCATGCTGCTTTGGACATCTAACCCCCTTTCTGGGTGGGTCCTACAAGCACAGAGTAAAAGCCATAAATAGATTTTGTAACTATTCTGTCATCCATAAGCTTTAAACTGTTTCCAAAGTTAAGATAGACTTTTGCTATGGCAGTTAAATACAATAATTAACCAAAGTTAAAGATGCATATTTGTGTAATTATTCATCACATAAATATACTTATGTAAAAAAGTAGACCCTAGATATTTAAAATCAATTGTCAGAAGTGCTCATAGAATTACCTATTTATTGTTCTTAGGATGATAAAACTAAAACAAATGTCTTTTCCTATCAGTGTAAAAATAAAGACCTATTACAACATTAGCAAGTATTTGCTGCCATTTTAGTTTTTAATAGAGCTATTGGAAAAAGTATAAACCAATACTTAATTTAGCAAATTAGGTAGAAAAAACCAAACAACACTTCAAGTTAGAATCAATATCCAACATAAATACTAAAATCGACCACATTATATATTACTGTACTTAGAACAAAATGCTACCTAAATACAGGCATTTTTTCCTTTCATTAAGAGTTTAAAGGATGACTGATTTACCAGCACAGATTTATTTTTTTATTAAAGAATATAAAATGATCTGCAGTAGCCAGTTTTATTATAACAATATTAAGAATCTTTAAAATGCTAAGCTGATGGTTATTAAACTTTATGTATAACATTAGATAATAAGATAATAAAATGCTTTAATGTTAACCCACTTCTGAAAATTATTCTGAATCATTCTGCAAGACTGAAGTCAGATTTCAAAAATAATTTCCCACTGTATTTTTTTTCCAAACATTCCATAATGAATATAAAGCTCTTTCACAATATTTCTTTACTCTTACTTATATTACTACCCAGCCACAGTTTTGGATCCGAGGGTCATCAAATGTGTTCAAAATGGTCTGTCTGGAAATAGCAACCTGCCTGGTTTTTTATTCACCTCTCTTCCATTAGGTACTTATTTTACAGAAATTGCATCACCTCATCAACTCATACATTTCCACAGCTAAAAGCTGGCATCAGGAAAAAGAAAATAATGCAAAATGTTTCTTCCTCACCCCCACCCCCAAAGCAAAACTTATGAAAGGAGAAAAAAAGAACACAAAAAACCCTAAAACAAAACAAAAACCCAAAACAAAACTCTAACAAACAAACAAAAAAGCATGTTACATAGAAGCTCTGCAATATTTGCTACAATTGCTGTTTGGTGAAGAAAACCAAGGCATGTAGGCTTAGTGGAAAGGTGCCAGTTTAGAGTTTAAATTCCTGTCAGATAAGAAAAAAAGCATGTGGAGGAGCTAGAAAATCAGATTTTCAATGTGAGGTCCGGTAAGAGCAGAAACATTATTCATGATATTCATAGCTAGAAAAATAGGGGGGGAAAGGGTGATGATCCCTATGATCCAACCAGGTGCAGATGAAACTGCACCTGGTTTTCATAAGGAAAAACTGGTTCTCACCAGACTCATGCTAGGGCCAGCATGACTGAGCAGCTACAAAATAGCTTTAAAATGTGCACAAGCAAAAACACTGTATTAATGTGACTAAAATTTGTGTTCAATAGCTCACAAACAGATGTGACTAAACAACTTTTATTTGAGACAATATTGTTTACTCTGTGGAGAGGAATAAAGAGAGAACAACTATACATGCACTAGTTTTTAGAGATAGTGACAATAATTTTTTTAGCATTAGGCCTACAGATTTATGTGGTTATACCCTAAACAAATCCTTATTTCACAGATGGTCTCAGTGGCATTAATAGAATTCCTTGTGCTTTCAGGTTGTATTTAGTACGAAAAGGATTACAGTGTCTGATCCTTTCTCAATGAAGAGATTTGGTCCACTTATGTTGGGAAATAGCCTTGAATACTCAACAGCATTTGCACTTATAACAACCTATTTTTACTGTAAGGATCTTTAAAAAAAAAGTACTTTTTGTATCAAATGCATATCACTGTCATATAATTTTGGTAACCAGTATGACATTGTCAGTAGCTTCTATATGAAAGAGAACAATGATCTACAATATTTCTTAAAAGATCTTCACCTGAAAAGGCATGAGACCATGGTTGCACAATGAAGAAAGGAAGAGTTTTGCTCCAAAATAAGTTATTCCTAGCTGTCATCGAAACAGTTAAACCTGTCAATTTATTTCCATGTATGAGAAAAGAGTTGTGGAACTGACCTAAAAAGTTAACTCTTCTTTTAATATACTGTACTTAATTTAGATAAACAATGTCTGTAAAAAGGTTTTGTAGGAGTGTCTGATTATCTGAAGGAGGTAAACATTCTGAGGGAGCCAGAATTAAACAAGATATCACAAAAATTCATAGCATGAAAATAATAAAGGAAGTTATAAGACAGAGTTCCTGAATATGAGATCTATTAAACTTTGGATTAGTTTTCCCAGTGGAAAAGGGAAAATGGAGCCCAATAGCTCCATTACCTTTATCACTTAAAATTCATTAGTATCTAGATTTAGCTATGTTATTGGCTGAAATGAAGAGTGAAAGTATGGTACCAGATGGTGAATATTTATTCAGATGTTCATGACATACCTAAGAGATTATAAGGAAGACTTACTGACTGGTCAAAAATGTATGATGATACACACCACTTTTTCTGGTAGGAATGCTTTTCTGTAACATGGGAATGAGATAGGTTAAGCACTGGTGAAATTCCTGACAAAAGACTGGCTTTCTATCTCAGCCCTCACTCGAAGAGATTCACACTGTTCTGCTATTGGTTTTATTATTTAAAATTCAAAGAAAATTAAGACTATCAATTTCTCTAGTAGTTTGACCCTGGCTGGAAGCCAGACTCCCACCACTCCCCTCTTCAGCTGGACAGGGGAGAAAATACATGTTGAGAAGCTCTGGAGTCGAGATAAGGACAAGGAGAGATCATTCTGCAATCAGCGTCACGGGCAAAAGAGACTCAACACNATGAGTTGTTTTCCTTCTTGGCGGGGGCCTGGGGGAGGGGAGTGGGCATTTCTCACACTCTTTCCCTGTGCCAGCATGGGGTCCCACCCAATGGGAGGCAGTCCTCCATGACCTTCTCCATGTCAGTCTGCTCCCACAGAGCCTCAGCTCTTCACCAAGTGCCCCAGTGTGGGTCACTTCTATAAACTCATAAAAAGTCTCGCAGTGTCTCAGTCCCAGACTGCTGCCACCAGTCTGGTCCCCCACAGAGTCACAAGCACCCCCAGCAAACCTGCTCTGGCATGGGCCCCCATCTCTCTCTCTCTGCCTCTTATCTCTCAGGTGCTTTCAGGGGCTCATTCCAATGTAGGTCACAGATTCCTCCCTATTCCTCTACCTGTTCCATGGTGAGCTCCTGCCTGACCCAGGTGCCTCTCCACAGGCTGCAAGTGGGGTCTCTTCATCCTCCATGGGCTGTGGGGGGACACCCGTTTCACCATGGTGTTCTCCATGTTATTATAAAATGGAGGAAAAATTCTGCTTGCCACTGAGAATAATCTTAGTCTTTAATTCACATAATTTTCCTACCACAATTTCTCACAGATACTGTCATTACACTCTTAGGTTTGCTTCAAAATTTGCATTGGAAATGTGCTTGTTTTAACACTCATTCTTAACTGTATGAGGTAACGCTATGAGATGAGAGTAAAATACTTTTTTGAAGACTGCATTTTATACTTCAGAGTCAGATCTAATATATACTCTCTGAGTTGAAGGAGATTATGTGATTCTACATTCTGGCAAATAAAACCTTTTACTCTTGATCCAGAATACAAACAAACAGAATTTTTATGAAGGAAAACAAATCTAAAAATCAGTAGTTATTAGTACAGTCCGTAAGATTTCCCTAAAAGAAAATTGGAAAACATATATTTTTCAAAGAAAAATAGAGTGGACTGATGTTTATTACAAAGTTGATACATTTTACAACAGTAATTTGGATATTCTGATATTTATTCAGAAAAAATAATTCTTTGTATATGGATCTATATCAGGCCTATGTTACATACCCAGATTCAAAGGAACAGTAAGATTTAAGTATAGCACATAGAAGGATAAAGCATGTATACAGACAGACTACTTAGGTCAGTGTGAAACAATTTGTCCATAGCAAATAAATAAAAGCAGTAGTCATAAATGTGCCTAAAAGTCAAGAGGCTATCTATCAGCAAAAGCAGATATATGGCACTAAGAACAAATATTAATAAATACAATTAGAAACTATCACTACTGTATAAAACTCTTCAACAGCAGAAATCATAACAGAATTTCAGTGGCTCTTAATAGAATCATAGAACATCATGAGTTGGAAGCAACCCATAAGGATCATCAAGTCCAACTCTCGGCTCCTCGCAGGACCAGACAAGTCAGAGCATGTGACTGAGTGCATCATCCAGATACTTCTTGAACTCAGTCATGCTGGGTGCTGTGACCACTTCCCTGGGAAGCCTGTTCCAGTGTCCGACCCCCATCTCAGCAAAGAACTTATTCCTAATATCCAACCTAAACCTCCCCTGCCTCAGCTTCATACCGTTCCCTCAGGTTCTATCACTGGTCACCAAAAAGAGATCAGTGCCTGACCCTTCATTCCCCCTCGTCAGGAAGTCAAAGGCTGCATTGAGGTCTCCCCTCAGCCTCTTCTTCTCCAGGCTGAACAAACCAAGGGACTTCAGTCTCCCCTTGTATGACTTCCCCTCCAGACCCTTTACCATCCTTGTTGCCCTCCTCTGGACACTCTCCAATAGCTTCATGTCCATCTTGTACTGTGGTGCCCAAAACTGTGCACAATACTCAAGGTGAGGCTGCACCAGCACAGTGTGGGGACAATCTCCTCCTTGGACCAACTGGCAATGTCATGCTTGACGCACCCCAGGATACGGTTGGTCCTCCTGGCTGTCTGGGTACACTGCTGACTCATGTCTAACTTGCTGTAGACCAAGAACTCCAAATCCCTCTCAGCTTGGCTGGACTCCAGCATCTCTAGTCTGTAGGAATAGCCAGGGTTGTGCCTTCCCATGTTCAGAATCCTGCACTCACCCATGTTGAACCTCATGCTGTTGGTGATTGCCCAGCTCTCTAGTCTGTCCAGGTCTCTCTGCAAGGCTTAATTCCCCAAACATTTTAATTCTGTCTTAGGTAATGCTTTAACAGCACTAAAGTTTATATTTTAAACAATACTCCACATATGGAGGTTCAAATCTGAAGGGTTTGTAGGGAAACAATAATATCTGCATGCATATATCTGACCAAATGGATACAACAGGAATTATTGAGTTCGAGTTTAAAGGATATAAACCTGCCCAGAGTTATATTATGTATCCCTTCTGACATTTTTATGAGGAAATTAATCTCTGTCATCACAAATTCCTTGGAAAAGAGACTTTACAAAGGACATCTTGGACAACCAGTAGCTTAGGAGCTAGAACAAAAATATTTTTATATACTAAACCTATATGTTGGACTTAATATGTAAAAAATATCCCCCATTATTAATAGTAAGGATACCTGGGATATAAGCAAGAACTGGTTAGTCATGAAGACTGAAGAATATAAAATGGATAAAATGTAACAACAGAAATAAAGGTCATCTATTCTGAAAAGAGTTCTTTAAAAAAATCTACTGTTATACTGGGCACTTATTCGGTAGACTAATTAAACAGGACAAGGATATTCTACCTACTTAAATAACTATGAACTGCCAACAAGATTCAGCCCAGAAAAGACAAAAACAAAATCAAATATAAACCAAATATGAACCAAACAATACAGTAGACAAAAAAAAAAGTTAACCATCAAATTAGATTGATATTTGATTATCTAACTATTTAATCACTTGTCAGCTCATTATTTTTTGTCAGACTCTGACCATTCAGACTGATATTGTGTCTGTATGTGCCACATTAATTTAAACAGTAATTTAAATGGTAATGCAAAGGTAGTTCCAATATTAGTTATGATTAAAGCATTTTCAGAGGACATAATCTTGTTACTAAGTAATTATTTATTCCATAAGTACAAACTCTTTCCAACAGATATTTTCATTCAATATGCCTGTATTTCATCATATATTCAATGAGCCTCATTTCTTTGGTTTCAAATGCCAAAATACATCACTTATGAATTCAAAATATTAGTAAAAATATTTTATAAATGTTTTATGAGAATTCTTAAAGATTACAGTGATCTTAGTAATACTTTATCCAGGTTCTTACTGTCAGAGCAACTTATTCTCACAAAAATATTAGCCCTCTTTTGCCGTCACTGCATACAAAAACATCCTAGTGAGCTTCTGAAAGCATTTTCATCCACTGTAGTTCATGTCACCCAACCTTGGCCACCTAAACAATGTTTGTTATTTAACTTCCTTCCCATCTCCTGTAGCCACCTCCTCATACATCTCAGAAGGGCAGGGCAGCCTGGACACAAGAGAGGCATCCTTCCTCACAGGACTGACTTCAACATGGTAGACATTCCATAGTGAAGAACTCTTGCTAATATGTCTCCTTTGTGCCACTGAGGACTGCAAGCCACTGATGAATCACCCCCAAAGCTTTGTCTGCTCTCCCCTCCCTGATAGGGGCATTTGTCTTTCCTTTATGTACAGCTGGGTTTTAAAAACCTAATAAATATTTTTCTTCGACAGTAGTTCCTGTCAGTCTTGAATAATTATTATTTCTTCATAGGTATCTACTAACAGCTAAAGGTTGCCAAGTCAGGTCCTTGTGGAGATAGCAATTTCGAAATTGCAGATTTCAGGAAATGCAGTGAAACAGACATGAAATCAAGGTCAAGGGAGGCCAAATGATTCATGTAACTGGTCAGACTCTGATCTGTAAACAGGCTATAGTTCCTGAAATACTCAGTCCACTGACCAGCTCTCTGGTCTGCAGTTAATTTTTTGTGTTTTCTTATGCTCTTGCTTGTGCTTTCTTGGTGAATCAAAAAAGTAATTTAAAATAAAAATGCTATGTTCACCTGAGTTGGTCTGTTCTAGCTGTGTAGGTCACTTGCACATCTTTTTGCATGTGACCATTGTCCAGCCAGGTGAAAGTAATGCGACTGCTAGTTTCTTGTTTATGACATATTTCCCAATATAAGTTAGACCATAAGTGCACAGGTGGCTTTAAAAATAAAAGCTCAAGGAAGCACTTGATCTAATATCTTCTTCCTGATACATAAATTACATAGATCCACCTTTTTCTTGTTGCACCTTAGAAGAAACAGAGAACTTTGGCAAATGTAGGTCTCTGACAGTGTTTTGTTTTGTTTTGTTTTGTTTTGTTTTGTTTTGTTTTGTTTTGCTTTATAGGAACTTCATAAATATCAGTATATGTCCTGGTTCTGACTGAGAGTGAATTACTAGTAGCTGATATAGTGTTGTGTTTTGAATTTAGTACAAAAATAACATTGATTACACAATCAATATCTTACTTGTTGCATAGCAGTCAAGGACTTCAGTTTCTCATACTGCCCTGACAATGAGAATGTAGGGGGAGCCCAATTAGCTGGGAAGGGACACAGCCATGACAGCTGACCAAAACTGGCCAAAGAGATATAAGTTTGTCTTGAGAACTAGGGGAGTATCAGATGATGATGATGAAGAGTAGTCATTCATGAGAGGAGAATCCTGACTTTTCTGTTGGTCCGAGTTACCACAGAAAAAAGTAACCACTATTAGAACTAATATAATTTACAAACATTTGCCAGAAATGTGTTTTCATTTTTGCCTCTGCAGTATGAGATTTCTTACTGTTCACAAGATTTGGTTTGCTGATCCTTGTCCCCACAAATAATCTGCAATACCTATTACAACAGGATTTGTAATATTTATATCCCATTGTTGTTGGAGAGTGACAAAGACAATAACAGTCTGGTGATTAGAGAGTAAATATTTTTTAAAAAATCCACAAAGTGAATGCCTCTGCTATAAACTTGCAAAATTTTGGAATAGTAGAAATCCAAAGAAGTATCCACTTGGCTGAGTCATTCTTGTTTGCTTTATTTTGCCATACAGAAAAGGAACTTCATAGTGTGAGTCATTCAGGGCGAAATCAAAATGCACTAAATAGCTGTTGTAGCTGACCGCTCCTGAGTCACACTTCATTCCTTGGTCATGAAGCAAAACTTTGCAGGCTGCTGGAAATGTTGATATGCATTTGGCTAAGTAGAAAGGTAAATGTGAGGGAATAGTATTTCTGGTAATTCAAAAACTGCATACAGTTTGTACCATGTTTCTAATTTTCCTTTGCAATGACCAAGAAATAAGGTAAATGTTCCTGAAATTCCTTCTATAATTCAAGATTTATTTATTTTTTTTTTACACCAAAGATGATGCAGAATAATTTTATCTTTCCAGGTTTCTCCTCTTTATTGATTTACTGGCTAGAAGAAATCTGAAATGTGTGCACATTTTTCTCTGAGTATTTTCTTGATGTTCCTTTCCGTGTGCTAATTTTAAAATAAACAAATAAATAAATAAATGTATAAAGAAGGGGGGAAAAAAAGGAAAGTGCAGGAGGGAACTGAAAACTCTGCAAGCAGACAGAAACGCTACTGTGGAATGCAGTTTTAAACACAATCAGAAATGGATGTTACCAGGAGTTCCACAACTTAAGCTGCAATAAAAGGAAAAAATTGAACATTTATTCTTCCCTTTTAGGTCACAAAATACCCTTACAGACACCACCTGAGAATCACAGAATCATAGAATCACTAGGTTGGAAAAGACCTTTAAGATCATCACGTCCAACTGTAACTGTACTGTCCTAAACCATATCCCTGAACCACTCTATGGGCTCGGCCATCAAGACAGTTTTTAACCCAGCAGAGTGTGCACCAGTCCAGGCCAGTGGTAGTTGGTATCTCAAGCAGAATGTTGTGAGAAACAGTGTTGAAGGCCTTACTATACTTCAAGTAGCACACATCCACAGCCCTTCCCTCTTCTCCTAAGTGGACCACCTTGTCATAGAAGGTGATCTGGTTAGTTTGACAGGATCTACCTTTTTTCAACCCATGTTTACTGGGCCTGATCCCCTGGCCATCACGCATGTGCTGCATGATGGTGCCCAAGATGACCCTCTGCATGATCTTTCCCAGCAGGGCCTGTAGGTCCCTGGATCCTCCCTCCAACCTTTCTTGTATTTGGGCATAACATCTGCCAGCCTCCAGTCAACTGGAACTTCCCCAGTCAGCCAGGACTTCTGGTAGATGATGGAAAGGGGTTCGGCAAGCATGCACACCAGCTCCCCCAATAACCTTGGGTGGATCCCATCCAGTCCCATGGACTTGTGAATATCTAATTGGCCAAGGAGGTCTCTCAACATTTCCACACTGACCACGGGAGTTGTATTCTGCTCTCCCTCCCTATCAGTCAGTTCTCCATCATCTTGATCTTTTAGTGTGTCATATTCTAGATATTTCACTGTAGCTCTTAAGCTTGCATTAGTAGGCTGGGAAGCATATTTTAAAAAATATGAGCTGATAATGGGGAAGATATTTCTAATTTATATTTAATAAAGATGGTTACCTACAGATGATCTGATCTCACATTCCTGTTGTTTTTTTATGCTTATAAATTTTTATTTTAAATAATCTGATAACTGAAATCTGACAGTTTAAAATTATTAAGAATGGATATTCTTTGTCTATGGGAACTGTTTTAGAAAAAACATAATCTTTCTGCCATTTTGCACAAAACAATGCAAGTCCCGTTGTTTCTCGTAGTGGACTTCCAGCACCTCAACACAGCTGCTCGGAGAGCAACACAATAGAGTGCTAGCCATATAGGAGTTTCTTGCATGTCAGGTGACAGCTGTTTGGTGTTCAAAATGGATGGGTCACTTAGAAGAGGTATTCTACCTAAAATTTATAAAAAAAAAAAAAAGATGAATACAGTTGGAAGGGTAGAGTACAGTATAGGTGAGTAACTGTCTTGAGCAATGTCTAGGACTCAATGAGTTGTGACTTGTACTTCATCAGTGTCCGGTCTAATTTTTTCTTAGGGGGTTAGTGGGCTTAATACTGCTTATTGTCTTCAAGAATTCCCTAGACAATGGTACAAGAAATCACACAGAATCACAAAGAATGGTCTGGGTTGGAAGGGACACAAAGGATTATCAATTTCCAAGCCCCCTACCACCGGCAGGGCCACCAACCTCCAGGCCTTCATCTAGACAAGGTTGTCCAGGGCCACATCCAACCTGGCCTTCAACACCTCCAGAGTTGGGGCATCCATCACATCTCTCAGCAGCCTGTTCCAGCACCTCACCACTCTTGTTGTGAAAAACCTCCCTCAGTCTAAACTTTCCCCCCTTTAGCCTCAATCCATTCACCCTTGTCCTACCACTATTTACCCTTGTAAAAATATGATTCCCCTCCTGTCTATATGCTCCCTGTAAGTACTGGAAAACTGCAGTGAGATGCCCCCCAGCCTTTTCTTCTCTAGGATGAACAAGCCTAGGTCCTTCTGCCTGTCCTCACAGGGAGGTGCTCCAGACAAATATCCCAAGTAAACTGGAAGATGTAGCAGCTGTTTGGCTAATATGATGCTCACTGTCATCTCTTTTGCTTAACTAACTCAGAAAAAAGAGCAATGTGTTAGATAATTTAACTTTAGTGATACTTTTCCCCAAATGTAATAGTCACATCCAAAAATATTCTATCTGGGAGAAAGCAAAGGTACACAGTAAGTAGCATAACCATCTGCTTATCTAGAAAGCTGTTAGTACACGGATGAGCTCAAAGTATAGGCTTTCTGTTTGGGCTTTTTTATGATTTAAGAGGTGCAAAAACCTTTTTTATATATGTAATATGCATATGGAGGTAGAAAAAGCATATCAACTCTGTTTTCTTAGATAAATAACATAATCCTAAACCAAACAATTCTTGCTTATTTCTTTGTTTGATCACAGTCAGAAGCAATAAAACATACAAGAGTACCCAGCTTCCTGGGAACTAAAGATTCCCAGCTACTTTTCGGATGTTGGCATATAAAAAAAATTAGATTGAATCCAGTTATATCTGAAGATTTTTTGTGTTCCTATGTCCTTACTGCTATTGCTGACAGCAGCTGATGATGGAGAACCCCTAGAAGCTGCAACTTAGAGAATAATGTCAGAGGATAAGAAAGCAAACAAAAGGCGTGCAACTCAAAATCAAAATTAGAAATTGTCACAAGTAATCTTTGATAACAGAAAGTAAATAAAAAAACAGAATAAACAAAAATGCTTCACAGATCCTGAAAAGCCATTGAAAGGTAAGCTTTATATATGTTATTTGAGGTACAAACATCAAGTTTCTTTCTTTGTGATTGTTTTAAAATGACACTCTGATCTATCTTCTGAGCTTTCAAAAGTACGTATGTGGCAACAGTGTAAATACAGGAAAACATCATTTTCTGATAGAGCAACTATTTTCTTCAATACTATCTACACTTCAGGTTTTTAAGTTAATCTTTCAGCAGGGATATATTCCAGGCAACAGTCCAGCTCAATTTGACATTATAGCTTTCAAAAATTTCCTTCCTCTGGTCTCAGATGCCTTTTTTACTGTGCATCCTTCCTCATAAAAAAAGCTAATTATCCTATTTGCAATACATGCTCTAAATCCCTACCACCTGAAACTGATATGCTGAAGCCCGGGTGCATTCTTAACCCTATCCTATGCAAAACAACATGAAATTAAAAACGGAGTACTGATTTTCTTAGAATGTATTTTGCTTTTTATTGAGATAGGATTCTCAGCTTGGGGCAATCAATCATCCACAGAGTGAAAAATCATATTAGAAGAGTCCTTAAAATTATGTAATTGTGGGAATATTTACGGTGTGTTTTGGGTTGTGATTTTTTTTTTCAAATATGGAGCTATTTTCTGCTGGTAATTTTTCATGCAGGTCTCCTTAGACTAATGGATGGGGGAAAGAAAAACCACTAAACAGTTGCACTTCTGGAAATTCTGAGTGTCCGTAGAAGCAGGTGGGCTCATTAGGACTATACTAATATGCTTCCAAGACTGAGAAGTTTTATAGCCTGTTACACTATTGAAATAATTCTGAAAATGTTTGCCCAGTATTTTTATATTAGTGTTGAACTACATTGTTGGACTAACCTAAAAACTTTATTAAGAGCCTTATTAGTTGTCTACTAAGTTTCTGTACCTCATTGCAGAGAACCAGAGTAAACCAGCAGGACTAAGCTCTTTGTTTTTGAACCACTACTCTAATACATATTCATCGTTGCAGTATGCTGTTTGCAGTATGGAAAGCTCTGATCTACTAAACTTATTTTGCAAAGTTATTGAAACAATCCTAAGAAACTAAAGCAAGCTTTTAGTTATTTATTTTCTACTGATCACAGAAAATATTTTTTTGTCTAAGTAAGTAGTGAATTTTTATAGCTTTATGAGAGACCTGAAGAGCCAGTGCTTACTGAGAATTACTGCACAAGCAGCTTCCACTAAGTAGCTGATTATATACATCCTTTCATGCTCCTATATTAACTTAAATGCTGATTATTGTGGTTCTTTTTGATTTTTTTTTTTTTAAACTTAAGATGGTTCATATGGGTTAAAGTCTTAGCATGTAAAGCATAGATGTGCTACTCTAGGGTCTACTTTATATACCACTGAGCTTATTGGTGTGAAAATCCTGATACCCAGGATTACCGATTAACTTTTCAGAGGCAGCAGGATGGGATTTTTAATTCTAGGTTTTAATAAGTTTATGTCATTTATCAGTTGAAACTTTGGTTAGAAATACACTACGGTCGTATGAAATGTCTTTATTTCATCTTTATTTTAGCTTCTCATAAACCAATTCTGCAAATCATTCTGATTCTTTCTTAAAGAATTCATTTCAAAATAGACTCAGACAGGCTTTTGATCTTTAATATTTCACAGTTATTTCCCTTTCTAAGTGATTTTTCTGTTGAATCACACATAAGTGTTAATGCAGCATCCATTGTTAATCAAATTAGCATTGTTTTTAGCTTACCTACAAGGGTTCATCTTGGAGAAAAGAGACGAAAAATGGTAAATAACAACAACCTAAAAGTTACTAAAGATCTTCTCACAGTTTTGGGAAATTATTAGCTTAAAGCCTAGTATTGATTTTAAATAAGAACAATCATAGTTAGAAAATATCTATCTAAATATTTATCTAAATATCTATCTATGGGTTCGAAGGGTTGAGTTTCGAATCCCAAGCTGACCAGCCATCACTCAACAGGAGCTTGGGGCTGAGTCTATAAAACGTGACTGCTCTGTTTATGAGTGATTTTATTCTTTATTTTTATTACTATTTTGTATGTGATAGACTAAGATATTTCATACTTTACAGTGGTACTCTTCTTGAAAGTGGTGTGAATCCACTGTAGAGACCTAAAGGCCTATATGATCCAAGGTTGTTCCACATAGCTCTGTTATTTAGTCCAAAAAATGCCTATCAATTTAGTTTGATTTGAAAATCTCACATCCATTTTTTTCCCCATCTATCCCATTTTAAGTGCAATATCTATTATCTGCCTCATGACCTGCTTTTGCCTCCAATTACTAAGAGTACAGAAATAGTAAAGCTAACTGTAAAAGTAAATTGTTAGTCTGGAAATGGATCCACACCCTTCAGTTGCTGAAATTTGTGTATGGGACCACTAAGGTTTGATGAGTTCACCAAAACCAGTAAGTGCAAACATGATAATGCAAAGTAATACTGCAACATAAAGAGTCATGTGGTATGTTCTTCTGTAGGTGATGCTACTGGGAATGTGGCAATACAAGTGAGAAACAGACGAGTCTGCACAGGAGATGTTATGATTCTGTCACCCTTGATCCTTTATGGACAAATAAACAGATAGCTGCAGAGTATCGTGAATATTCCCACAACCCCCAGGCTGTCCATATGCCAGTCTGCTGTAGATATAGAAACCATATTACCATTTGAGCACATAAATAAATCCTTATGAACAAGAACTCATGATGACTTGGTCTAAACCCAGGTCCAGTATGCAGCTGCAGAATCCTAACTGTCTAACATGTGGCTGCCGTGACACATCTGCGACACTTGCCTGGCTGCACCTCTCTGCAGAGAGGTGCTGTAGTATCAGCCTAGTCCTGACTTATTCTGTGAGGATTATTATACTATTAGAGGTCCAATTCAAAAGAGCAGGTTCTCAGGGGAACGGGCATTAGCATTTTGTGAGTTAACTATACTAACAGCACCAAATAACATTGTAAATTGCAAAAGTGGGCCTTCCATTATAAATCACTTGTTTCTTCAAGTGGTGCTCTGTTTTCTAATAATTTGGTCATATAAGACTTATAGAAACTCAGGGTCAGAAATTGCTGAAAATTATAGGGGCACTTCAAACCAGCCACGAAAGAACAAAGGTTAAATTCTGGCTTTGAGCAGTATTCAAGTTGGGTAGACTATAGACTGAAAACATCCACTTTATGAAATAAACTTAAACTATTTTTACCCCTGCACAGAACATCAAATGCCAGATAATTCCCTGCAGTTTAGCAGATGTTTATTTTGTTTTCTCATTATTATTGTTATAAATAAAAAGAATAAGGAATAAGCAATCCCAGCCAATAGAGAAATGCTATTGCTATAAATGAGGAGCTTTGAAATACTGCATAAATACTGCAGAAATCAGAGAGAATTATTTTTAAAGATCTCTAAAACACAAAGGAAAGATTCTTATAATTAAAAAAAAATAAATAAATAAAATGGGTTATGAACTGAGCTTTCTTTGTTTCTCCACCACAGGGGGTCTCCCGCTACTTGGGGTCTGCAGTGGTTTCTGTAGAAGAGCCAAAGGCCAGAGAAAGGGAACTGTCAATGAAGTACCAGCTCCCCCTTAAAGGAGACAGAGATTAGGAGCAGCATGATGAGCCTGTCTCATCCTTCTCATTGGTAATGAGGTCAGAGCTTACACAAATGCCTTGCTCAGACAAGCACCATCCATAGCTCAGTCAGATGGATGTTCCTACAGCACTAGGGCTCACAGGCGGCACCTTGTTACCTCATTCTATACAGCAATAGATTTCATAAATTAGTGGGACAGGTCTTGTGAGGAAGGCAAGGAAGGAGAAATCCACCTTCTGCATCATAGGGATAAATTTCTACATCTGAATTCTATATCGGAAACTTTGGTTATGTTTTCTAGCACTATGTAAACATGTTTTGGACTATTTCTCAAATACAACGAGTGAGGTTTGTTCATTTTATATACAGGGGTTTCCCACTAAGACAGGCTAGAGAACAAAAGAAGAGATTTAGCCTAGTGACATCAGGCTGTCAGAACACAATGTGGTTTTCTGAATAAATAGCAGTGCTTACTCAGTGGTTTGCCTGGCTGACACTAAGTCAGGTTTTATAACTGATTTTTTAAAAAGTCAAAAACCTATTGCTCAAAAAGTTAAATGGATAGCCAGAAAGAACATGGCTCCAGACTGATCTGCTCTACAGCACGAAGAGCTTTCTGTTTTTCATGCAAGGGGAATAAAGAAATTCCCAAATGATCCAAAACACCATGTAAGGCAATTCTGATAGAGGCTCTCATGCAATTGGCATCTTTTCCCCTTAACCTTTTTTTTTACAAAAAAAAAGGTTAAGGGGAGTTTAAAGGTTAAAGTTTTACAAAATTTTACATGAAGGGTCCATTGAGTCCGTCAGGTTGCTTGGCTGATATCCCAGGGCAGATAGTTGGCATCAAGTAGGAATGACAAATTCTGGGTTTTGAGTATGTCACAGGGTTTTTATCACTAGCTATCAGAGCTGACGGCATTCACTCATTCGGTTTTATTCTTTCTTTTATTTGTTCTTCTTGGTAGAGGTTTCTGGGAGGAGGTGTTGTACATCTGTTATACCATCTCAAAAATTAAAATATATATTTCTTCTTAATGAAAATTCGAAACAATTGTATGACATTCATTAGAGCTTAATGAGTATGGTAGGGTTACAGAATAAGCCTAGAGAAGAGCAAGCCAGTCTTACTCTATGTTAATGATTGTTTTGGTGTGTTTCTCTTCCACTCAGTCTCAGTTTCAAGCATTGGTTTCAATATTAACTTCTTCCTCGATTACTGTCATATCTTTTCAGTTGGTATCATTTCGAGATGATGGGTTTTTTTGTTCTATTATATATTAATGTTCATCTGTAGGAAGCAGCTGTCAAAGTATTGTTTTTCATTTTATTTTTTTAAATAGATTAAATATTTAGATTTTAAAGAAGGCTGGAACACCAGTCCTGTGAAGTCAGGCTGAAAGATTAGGGCTTGTTCAGCCTGCAGAATAGAAGGTTCAGGAGACCTTATTGCAGCTTGATGGGGCCTACAGTAAAGATAGAGAGGGACTGTCTACAAAATGGTATATAGTGACAGAACAAGGTATAATGCTTTTGAACTGAAAGAGGGTAGATTTGGATTAGATATATTTAAAAAAAATCGCTTTAAGGGTGGACAGACTCTGGAACAGGTTTCCCAGAGAATCTGTGCTCCCTCTCTGGAAGTATTCAAGGACGGGTTTGTTGGAAGGAGCACAGAACTGGATGCAGCAGTCCAGGTGTGGCCTCACCAGAGATGAGGAGAGGGAAAGGATCATTCTCCCCACCTGCTGCCTGCCTCATGCAGTCCAGGATACCATCAGGAAATTTTTTGCCACCAGGGCACACTGCTGGTTCATGTTCAACTTGATGTTGAATCAATCTGGATTGATTTTCCTATCTGTAAACCAGGCTAAATAATATTACACTGCTTCATATGAAAAAAAAAAAAAAAAACTTATATTTTAAATTTTTCCTGGGCTAAAATTGCTCAGTAATTTTTTTTTTCGATTTTTTTTTTGTCATATCTAGGTAGGTGGATAAGCTTCATCAGTCTTGCATCATATAATTTAGCTTGACCCTAAAGTATGTTAAAGTAGTGCATAATATATAAAAGGTTGTGTACATTTTGAATATGCTTTTCTGTAGCTGGTAGACTGTAGAAGTGTAATACTCCAAGCTTAATGAAATTCTGGAAAATTATCTAGGATTTCAAAGAAAGAAAATAATTAGCTCTAACTTGGCATTCATTGACTTGTCTTTCCAGTCGTTTCTGAAGGCACTGATTTCATAGGCTAGCTTCCAAATTTATGTTGGCAATAAATTGTTAGGACCAAATTCTGAGAACGAAGTAGTGACATCACTTATCTACACAGAAGCTGGGTCTTCTCCAGTAATTTATTTACAGATTTCAGATAATTAATTTGATGGAAGGGCTGTCAGTGCTCACTTTTCATATCAAATACTGTTTTCTATTGAAAGTGTCTATTTTGGAGCACTTCATTTTTTGCCTATCCACCATCATAAATAGCAAAGGGGGGGGAAAGGGAGGGTGGGGAGAGAGAGGGAGAGGGAGGGAGANTTTATTGTGGGTTTTTTTTCTCTTCTGACTTCTAATAAATAACAACTGACCATTGTAAACAGTAGTTGCTATGACTCTGAAGATATCTTCATTCACACCACTAAAATTACAATATAATAACTAATATTATAAGCATTTGAGGAGTAAATTGTCATATATA
>VXBZ01004520.1:8376-82014 GCA_013399135.1 Heliornis fulica | reverse complement strand
TTTCCTCTCCTTCCCTTCACTTTTTTTCAGTTTAAGCAGTTTTTAGGTACATGAGCTAAAAGAAAGGCGGCAGGGTTTTGGGGGGGAGGGGTGTCATAAATCTAAAAAGTAAGTTATTAAAAAATAGTATTGTCCTTTTTTTTGAATACTAACTAGAAAAACTGTCAAAATGTTTACTGAATGGTCTGGAATTTTTTTAAAACTTAGAAACTACAGTTTCAATTTAATATGCCTGGTGGCAGATATGTGTCTGATGGTTAGAGGGAAGGCAAAACCAACAAAAATCTTTCTGACTCAAACCTGATGAAATCTAATACAGAAATCACAGATATTAAAAAAAAAAAAAAAAGAACGTGGAACTCAACAATGCCAACTTTGTTTTCAGTGTTTGGTGTCCTTTCACTCAGATCTTCATGAGTCTTTGAACTCTAATATCGGTGAAAGAGGCAATGCCACCCAAAATTTCCTTTCTACAATATCACTATCTATACATTTTTCACTAAAATGTGAAAAGCCCGCTTGTTTTGTTTCATTAATCCATTTGTTTCAGTAGTGTATTTACCACTTTGACTGGAGGATTTCTTCCTGGTACTTTTGCTTCTTTTATTCATTATAAGGAATTCAGTTTGGGGAGGGAACATAGCTCTCCAATAAAACTCTAATAACCACTACTGCAAACTATCTAGTAAAGTCAAAGAGATCATTTGATATACCTCTCTTTCACCTGTTTATCTTTTTTGAATTACTGCTGATATTCTCCACTAGTTCAGACTTTTAAAACTTGAGGTTAGCTTGTGATGAAACAACCTCAATTTAGTTTTCTCTTTAATGTGTTCAGTGTTTATGCCTATTTTCATAATATAGTTCAATTGAAAGAATATTTTCTCTTTTTTTTCTCCCACTTTGTTTTCTTTCAGTCCTTGTGTTTTGAATATGTGTTCATATTTACATTATTATTTGCAAGACTAGGTGGCAGAATGAGAAAGATTACTATAGCAGCTTAAACCAGTCCTCTTTTTTTTATATATGTTGTTGTCACAGGTAGTCCATTTCTGCTGTTTTGGTTTTGTTTAATTGTGTTTATTATGATGATAGGATATTTGCAATTAAAAAGAATTTGAAAAACTGTTCATATTACTTGTAGAATCAACCAGTTGGCACCTACCATATTAAACTTGAACACATAATAATTTTTATTCTTTTAAAGAAACAAGGATGTGTTTCACTTGCAGAACTGAGAGTATTAATCTGCATTAGGCAATACTTTCAACATCTTTCTCTCAATTTTCATGCAGTTGAGTGTGTTACCAGCAGCAGCAGTTTTTTGATACTTGTGCAGAGATAATTTTCCATTTTATAAATGTACTTTCAAATACATTTATCATAGCTCCTGGAAGGTCAGACATGTCTAAGTGTAAGGATTGCCTGGCTCTGAGCTCCTCAAAAAGGTTTCAGTAATGTCCAGTGCACCAGGCGACTCACAGGGGTTGTAAAAGCTACTCAGCCGTGGGGGCTGCCTTGAGGCCCCATCTCTGGGGACACCTCCTGGGGAGCTGTGGAGAGAGCTCCGACCTGAGGTGCTCTGTAAGCTGAGACTGACCCGGGCAGTGCCGCATCCCTCAAAGACCCGGAAACCTGCGTTCAGCCGGGAATTCCTTCGACAAACAATAGGCCCCGAGTCCCAATCAAGTCGCTATTCAGCTGCCTAAAAAAAGACAAAGACAAGCCATTGGGCCACCATTTGGCGTCAATGGGCCCAGGCAGTGTGGGGACATGCACGGGACAGGGCATGAGCTCAGGGGAACACTGTTAATCCCGGCACGGGCCTGCCCACTGCCACGCGGGTAGATCGAAGGAATAAACCACATAACCCCCTGCAATCGGGCTGAGGATCGGAAGCCGCTTCTCCAGCTCTGCGAGGAGAGCCTTCCCGCTGGGCCAGGCTGCTGGCTGGGGTAACGCCGGGAGAGCCCTCACCTGGAGAGAGAGGGGTAAGTGACCCGTTGAGATGGTTTAAGTGTGGAGTCTCGGGTGAGTGACTAACACACGGGTGGTATTTAGTGCGCTTGTGAGCTGTGATCGTGAGTTCCCGTGTCTGCGCCGTGTAATACTGAACCTTGTCAGTTGCCCGCGGGCGGGAATGGTGAGGGTTGTGACTGCTGCGGGGCCTAATACGGCGTGTGGTGACGTGGTTGTGTTGGCAGTCCTGCGTTTGTGATTGGTGGTTGTGATCAGGGGAGTCATACTGCTGAACTGCAGTAGTGCATTTCTCCGTTGTTGGGTCCATGAAATCTGCAAGTGACATAGTGAATCTGCACTTGGCTCTAAAATTAATAATAATTATTATAATAATTATTAATAGTAATAATAGAATAATAATAATAGTTGTTGTTAATAAAACCCGGCAGTTGAGTGTCTTTCTGTCACTGAGTACCTGCTGTGCGTAGTTGTAAAGAAATTGTGAAAGGCAATGTCTGCTTCACGAACTTAACTGGTTAAATTCATTAAAACAAACACCTAGCACTGGGGATGTACATACAAGGCTTTCAGGGAAACAAGGAGACAAAATGTTGGATACCTCTTCTGAGTCCTTTGTATGACATTAATGTTAGGAGTGGTCCTGTCCTTTGATTTGTGCCTAAATTTTCCTTTGAGGACAACTAAAATGCTGCAAAATAGGGGTGACCTAATGATTTTTCAGTACAGGTTTGCTGCCTGGATTTTTCATGTAGTAGTGTGCCACTAGAGCCCGAGAGGAGTATGTGCACCTTTCTCTATGAAAGTAAGCCGTGTTTGCAAGAGAAAACTAATGAAAAGAAATTAAAAAAACCCTCATAAACCACCTGGAAAATTTTATTTTCAGCATGACTAGTATATGAGAACTGTGTAGGCTTTCTAAACTGATAGAGAAAAAATGGCATACAATTAATACTTTTTTCTTAATCAAAGTTTCTGTCACCAAGGGAAAAAAGAAATTGAACCAGGCAAAATTATCAAGTCTCATTGATACAGGGTTTTTGTGGGTCAAGAGTATACATCAATACTACCACAGTTTTGTCTGATATTTTACACTCTCTTTGTAGAAACGCCACTTTGCCACCTTCTCATTCTTTATATTGTCATTAAAACGATGTGTTGTTTACACTCTTAAAAAAAATGGGAAAGAATCAAACCTTGTAGGACTACTTCAGAACTTTGTCATCACAGATTTTAGGAATAAAGGTGATTTGTCATCAGCTGTTAGTTAAGAGAAAAATCCTGCTCACGTTTCCAAAACAGTGTAAGATTTGAGAACTAGGCCTCAGCATGTAGTTTGCAAGCACAAATGGAGTTAGACAAGAAGTGAGGACAAAGCTTCTACTGAGGCTTGCAATCTGTGTATCTGCATCAGGCTGCCTGTAGCTCAGAGGTGTAAACATAATCTATAATATTCTGTAGATAGATATGGTCTGTAGTGTCAAGGCATAAGCACTGGATTTTTATGGGATCCCTCTGCTAGAAACTGGCCATGTAAGCAGATTGCAAGACATAGTAGGTACATAATGACCGAACTATAATGACAAGTTATGACTCACTAGCCAAACTGAAAAATAAATTGTGTTTATTTTTGTATAAAATTACCGTTCTGTGTTCTGTATTCTGTGGCTGGAAGTTTTCCTTAAGTCTGGCTTGTAAACCTTACTTCTGCCAAGGCAGTGTGGGTAAATGTAAACTAAACTTCAAGCACAGTATTGAAGGTAACAGAGATGAAGCTTTCAGAGACAAAATATTGATCAATTTCGGAATATTTAAAAAAGCTATAAAAGAATGAGATCATAGAGGAAGTAAATACACCTGAATACATCATAGCTAAGCAATGTTATCAGATTTTCCATTAGAATTAATTTTCATTGACTTTTTTTTTCCAGATGGAGATAAGCATAAGACAATTATTTTAAAACTCTTTTAACAGAAGCTGCTATCTGGCGTCCATTGTAGCAGCTCAACTATGATTGTATTCCAACAAAACAGCCTGATACCGTTTTCAGTGGAACAAAAGCAAGCAAACAAAAAGGACTGGAAAAAAAAAACCACAAAACAAACCAACCAACTAAGCAAACATGAATTGATTTTATAGTTTGCATATGCTTATATTTTTTTCTAGGGAATGAATGAATAAAAACTGAAAAATCAGATGGATGTGATTTATTGGTAGGAACAGTTAAATGTAAACAATTGGTTTTGACTAGAAGGCTAGAGGCATAGTATTATTACAAGAATTGTAACTCTTTCTTGGTCTCAAGAGACCGAGTCCCTAACTCCTTTGAAATCTGAATTTTAAAAAGTTGGGGCGGGGAGGGAAATTAAAAGATAAAAAGGAACACTAATCTAATATTGTTCAGTATTTTGCTGCAGCTCAAGGAAGGCCCTGTGGTTGAAGCATTAGTTCTCATGCTACATACCCTTTTCTAAATTGTATTTTCATAACGTTTTCTTTTGTATCAGTCTGAAGGGATATAGAGCTTTTGTCTTTGATTTAAAATTAATGGGGAGTATATTACTTTACTAGGAAAGGACATCAGGAGAAAATCTTTCCCCTTAGAAAAGAAAACATGGGTTTGTATGAAGATTTGATTTTCACTTTTGAATCTTACTGGCTTGTTAGTTGACCTTCGATGAATGGTTTAAGTGCTTGTACTGAAGTCCTTGAATTTTTATGCTATACTGATATTTGCAAAGCAACCTCTTAGTTGCATTAAAATCTACATTGTGATAAAGAAAATTCAAGATAATATGTGATTTTTTTTTTTTAATTAATCAAAGGCTCTTGGTTATGTATCTTTCAGTTCAAATGTGTTGAAGCAATATCTTGTGGCTAAAAGCTATTGACACCTAAAAAATTTCAACAGTGTTAAGTAATATAAGATTAAGGGCTCTTCAGTTGAACCTGAAAGTCACTTTCCCATAAAGATTCCATCTTGGAATACGCCTACGTCTTCATAAGATGCTCCTTTCATTACTGTGTAAAAATGTAGGCATTTTCCCACACACGAGCACCTGGGAAATAGTTGAGAGCATCATAGCTCTGACAAAAGAAAAGCCTATCATAGGAGATATCCACAAGACTGACTGAAGTCCGGTGATTGTGTGAAATGACACAAACCTGTGTCACTTGTAAAGAGACTTTTGATTCAGTATTTGAAGGCATCTTTCTCTACTGGTACAAGGTGTTTGAGAACCCTTTGCACTCCTACAGACACTGAGAACCTGGGAATGCATGCATGAAATATGAGTCAGCTTCTGTGTAGGATTCTGTTCCCCTCACTTTCCCTCCCCACAACCCTTTCTCAAAAATTTTGGTTTTGCCAAAGTCTCAACATACATTCTATGAATTCCTCAGAACCTTTAGGTCTTCACAGAAAGTATGTTAATTGGGCAAATACATGGTTTCTTTCTTTCAAATAGAGCAGTCAGAGAATTTAGAAAAGCTCTAAAGTCTAAGCTTTTGACTGTTGTTTTGGGTTTTTTTTAAGCACCCTATGGATTCAACTTGTCTATCTTCTAACGTTTTATAGAAGTCTTTTCTATTCTGAATGATGCAAGTACAGGACATTGAATTTATTGAACTGAGCAACTCACTATGGTCTACATCATGATAAATTTTGAAGCAACCAGATTTAAGAGAGATTAATTCTAAACCGTGTGATTAAAGTGGCAATGCATAATAATCATGGGATAACAAAGCAAATATGCAGAGCAAAACAACATGTATGGAGGTCATAAGGAAAATGCAATATGAATTATTGTTCATATTAGTGTCTTTTTTAAATTCTAGATAGGGGAAAAAAGTTTAAGTGAAATTATGTTTATAACAGTTTGCTACCCCAAAAAGAGTAGGCAGACCATTCTTTCCATAAGATTTGCCTGTTTGAACTTCAGTGGCTGTAACTATACTATTCTTTTTGGCACATACTATAAGAAAGTCCAAATTCTTCATTCACCCATGACAAGTTGTCCAAACTATGTTTTATTTGTAAGGAAAAGGAATCAATAGCAAAGAAATGTAGGGATGATACACAGTCCTCAGGTGATGTGGAATCATTGCATGTGGGTGAAATCAGATTTGGTAACTTCAAAACAGACATACATTACAGTCCAGATGAAGCCTAGCACAAGACATTCATCAATCTTTTATGATTTAATAGAACTCATACTCACTTAATTTCATCATGAGTTTCCACTTTAACAAAGTTAATGTCATGCTCCCAGTTTTCCTGAAGGGCCAAAGGCCCTAATTACCATGAAGATGGTAGAAAGAAAGATGGTAAAGATGGTAAAAGAAAGGTGTTTATTAACAAAGTCCATCGGTACCTGGAATATGTGATCACATTGTACTGAACAAAACAAATTCATCATAGGTCAACATTTTCATCAGTTCTCTTGGAAGTTAATAAGAATAGTAAGAGTACTGTAACTTCATGCACTATCAACACACTAATTTTTTTTTTACTCAGTTATATATGGTACATATATATCTTCAATGAATGACCTCAAAATTATAAAAAGCAGTCCTGTAACTTCTCATTCAGAATGATTTTGTTGTTCTTTTTATCAAGCAGTTGAGTGTCAAATATCTGAAAATTGTTGCTTTCTAGTCTACTGGGGAAAAAAAATAAAATTCCGTTTTTTTATTCTAACATATAAAGCGAAGAATGTAACAGGAACCAATTTTCAAAATGCTCTAATCATCTTGTCTTATCGCTGTTCTTATTAATCTAGATGTTCTTGTTATTTATTATTCTTTATTTTCTGAGTTTATGCTTTAAAAAAATTGTAATTTATTGCTCACAGAAAATTGATCCTCCAATTTTCTTTTCATGTTTATTTGTTTTATTTTTGTCTTCATTAAGTACTAAGCCTTATTGAGTCATCTGAGTCCTCTAGCTTATTTTAACCATGTCTTTCTACCCAGCATGAAACTCAGCAGGGTTTAAAAAATAAACTAATTTCCAGGGGAGGCTTAGGTTTTTTTCTTGCTTGTGTTGTTTTGCATGTGTAATTATATTATATTATGTTATATATTTTTATACAATTATTATAGTTCTTTTTTCCTTTTATGGTTTTCTTTCAATATTGCTTAGTATCACTGAGTTTACACCTGCAAGAATTTGGGTCTTCAACATATGTTTAATTCAGCCATTTACTTCCTTAAAGACATATCTTACAAATATAAAAATTTAATAGCCGCTATTGAGAAGCATCTACATTAAAAGATTTACAAAAGTATCTAAACCAATCTTCCTCTACAGTCCTTGGGCACAGGTAGATCGACATACTCCTTAAAGACAGTTTTTATGCTGTATATGTTACAGTATAGGAGAAAATGGATAGCAAGCAGGCTTTAGGTATTAGTAATTAGTGACCTTTCTAATCCAGAGTCTTTTATCCATTTGTGATACATCTTTCTTTTCTTTGTGGAGAGAGTAAGTTTATTCCTTCATTTAAGACAGAAGGACACACACTTCATTGTGCTACTGGTAGAGTCTAGTGAAGACAGCTGGGAACAAGCAACAGCTTTGCTGTGACTTGAAAGACTGATGTTAGTAAGAATTTCTCAAGACCAGAAATTCAGCAGTAAATTTAGGGATGGAGCAAATTCTGAAGATATTATGGAGGTATTTTTTACATGTGGAAAACCAGTGAAATGCACAAGGTTTTGAGGCTTCCAAATGAAGATCACATTTTATGCCTTCAAAGTGATTTTTTATTTTTTTTTCTTTTATTGAAGACTTAATCTTCAGATTCCTTCTATTAACTATTAACCACTCAAGTACATATATATGCTTTTGAAGTGTTTTTGCTTTATCACTCCAAATGAAATGCTAGTTATTGATAGAAATATGGAAAGGCAAGTATTGCTTTAGATTTACAAATATATAGGGTATTAAGCAACTCCCTTGTACATACTCTGTTTCAGATTTTATCAAAGAAATGGGGGAAGTTTAGAAGGAATGAGAAGTATTTAGAGTCTCCCAAAAACAGCAATTAAAAAAGAGGAATTTTTGTGTCCAAAGGAGAAATACATGATGGAAAACACTCAATACTCCATTAGAAATACTTTAGGAAAAGTTACTAAAGCAGGCCAAAACCATGGTAGATCTTTGTTTTAAAATGTATCCAAAAATTATATTGTTTTTGTGGAACTCTTGAGCTTTTCAGACCTTTAGCATAAAATATTGTTGATATAATTTCACAGATTTTTCAATAGAACAGAACTTGTCTACACTGTCAAGAAATATCTAAGAGAAAAAAGCTGTATAGTGAGCTGAGAAAATCTTTAACCTAATGAAGTTTAGATCATATTCTATTAGTGAACCTTTATCATCACATAAACATTCAGGTTTTCCATGTGCAGGTTACACCACTGCCTACAGAACACTTTTAATCTTGCTGTGAGCGTATAAGTGATTATCCTTATTCTGATAGCATTGAATAGAAATTTCAAACATTAGACTCACTCTCTGGCTTTCCACTGAATGCGTTCCATGACAGAACAGTGCTGTTTAACTTGACCAACAGCTGCGAACAAAAATCAGACAAGACTGTGATCAGGAGTAGTGTGGTGCAATTTTAGGATTATTTTTATTTTTGTGCAAGTATTTACCTGTGGCTAACCTATTCTCCAGTTATTTTCTTCCTTTAATAGAAGCAAACAATATACATTTCAGGTGCCTCCAAATGTGAATACAAATGAAAAACACCATTTGCTTTCTCATTAGTGTAGGCATTTTGTTTTCATCAAATATACACCAAATGACCAATCTACAGTAAGTGGTAGATGGCAATTACTTCTGAAATTAGAAAAAAGATGTTATTAAACTAGTGAACTTCATTAACCCTATTTGCATGAAGTATAAAGTAACTGTAATCTTAGAGAAACTCGGAAATATATTTACTTGGGTTTAAATTAAAATAATTTCAGCATTATTCAGCAACAAATTATATTTCTTTAAGTCAGTATAATATGGAAACACACTGGTGCTGTTCCACATGTGCTATATATCTCCACAAGAAACAAGAGTACTTTTTTACTAAATGAGGATGTGCAAGCAGATGCTTCTCAATTGTTGTTATGAATAAGAAGCTTTAATAATGCATTGATTCGTCTCCATTTATTGTGTAAATACATGGCAGAACATTATATGTACAAAGGAATTATTTGACATTTCTTACCAAACAGATCTAAAAAGTCCCTGCTGGTATGTTCAATCTTAGTAACAGTTCAGGGTGAGCCCTGTGCTCTTTCCTCCAGTACTCATCCTGTAGCAGAGCAGAAAATACTATAAAAAACAGCAGCACACTTTTTTTTCTTTATTAATAATGTGAATACATAAGGAATATGAAAGGAATGTATTATTGATTTTAATGAAGAAAACTTCCTTTACAGCAAGACAAAAAGAAAAACAAAACAAAACATAAAAATTGCTATTTCTCTTAAATGATAACCAGCACTATTTCAGTTTGCCCTCCCAAAATTACAGGTTAGGAAAGGAAAAGCTCAGCTTCTGATCTGTAGTCTGAGCATCAATTCAGCTGCTTAAAGACAAGTATGCACAAAGACCTTGTGCAGCTTTAACACCTGGGGGGCCCTTCTGCAGACTCAAATGCTGGTTAGACTTCCTTGACTCCATATGAAGATGGTGCTTGTTGGCCTCATGCCATGGCTGGGTTGTCAAGCTCTGCCCATCACCTGAACTGCACCGACATGCTGGCAGGGTCCCACCCTGAAGTACTGGCAACAAGGCACAGCAGAACCGGGTGCGTACAAACACAGCCTTGCAGCTCCTCAGGCAGAGATGTCTTCATGGCGCCCTAGTAAAAGGCCCTCACCTTGAGGCTGGGGGATTACTCTTGCCTCATCCTCATTCTGCTCCAGTGAATCTCTGATATTGCTTCATGGAAGCAATTTCAATCTGAGGATTCTTTTTTTTCCAGCTGCTTAGGTCCCTTTGCCTTGATATTTATGAAAATTTTCTAGAGGCTATTTGAACTGCCTGAGCAGCGAACAGCACATCTCTCTCACCAGCTGGGCTGAACAGACTTCAAACACTGGTCTCCTCCAGTGAAGCATGGCTCTTTGAACAGGTTACTGTGTATTTGCTCTTGCCGAAATTCGAGTAGAGCCAGATTCAGCAGACATGAGCTTGTATGAATGTATGCTTGTTTACTTGTATGAACAAACCTCTTCCTGAGCCTGAGACACAAATGAAGAGCTTGCTTGGATTCAGTGTGGCAGGTACCTGGCCCTGGAAATGCCAAGGAGGAGACTCGGATGCTTTTCAAGAGTAGGTCTGTAGCTGATATGCAACACTTGAATGGGGACTGGGTATGTACAGGCCAACAGTATGATAGCAGGTGCCTAATTATCTTTATTAATATGAGCCCATAATCCTTAGTTAAAATGTTTACTAAGTAGAATACATATGAAATTCCCTGTTTTTTTCTCCCTTTTCAGTGAGCTTATAGGTGTTACTTTAAAAATATTTTTACAATTCTTAATCCATTTGCATGTAGCATATTTGTTCTGACCATTATGTTAGATGCAGTAAATGAAATCTCATCTCCTACGTTAAAAATGTCCCCACACTATAAACCAAGAAACAAGCAACGATATTTTTCCCAAAATGGCATCCTATACAACCTGATTGAGTTTGCTTCTCTGCATGTAAAGCACTAGGACAAAAGAAACCGATAAGAATTATGCATAATTCTGTTTGACAGATGATAGTGTTCCCCCGTGTGTGCATGTGTGTGTGTTATATCATTTGGAAAAAGAAGGAAAGTAATTACTTTATTAACAACTCAGAATTAGCCTTCTTTCTCTTCTGTGCTTCCAATTTGGCTGTTTTAAATAAGTAGTTAATAAACGAGGACAACTTTTCTCAGATGCTTTGCTACAGAAAACCTTTCACATAGTTCTCTCCTGTATTTATTCTATTTAGCACTGTGACATGGAATAATGGAACAAGTTTGTAATTATCCAGACTTTTTCTTATATTGTGTGTTTGCACTTACAGGCTTTTGGGTGATGGTTAAGCAATTATTTTCCATCTATCAACATGCAATCATCTTGGTAAAATAAAAAAGCTACAGAGGTATGTAGTTGGTTGACTTGTTTCATCAAAAAAAAAAACCCAACCAAACTTTATCAGCCTCACACTATGCAGTATGACTTGAATAATTTTTATACTTCTGTCTAGTTTGAAGGACTTTGTGCTGAAGTACCTGTTGTGAATAATATTTTTTACATGGCTTTGTTTTAGCAGCAATTTAAAAGTTGTTAATATTTTTGAGATCACAGTATTAGGTTGTGTAATTATTAATAGCGCTTAATCATCAGCCAATTTAAAGAGCAATATAATGATATTTTTTACTGTCAAAATCGTGACTTAAAGATTCAAGGATGACAGGGGTCACTTGAAACTTAGAATCATAGAATGCATTAAGTTGGAAGGGACCTTTAAAGGTCATCTAGTCCAACCCTCATGCAGTAAGCAGGGACATCTTCACTAGATCAGGTTGCTCAGAGTCCCATCAAGCCTGGCATTTAGTATCTCCAGGGATGGGGCCTCTACCATCTCTCTGAGCAATTTACAGGAGGGTTCCACACACAGATGAGGGTTAAGTCAAATCCCACATACAGGCAGGCAGACAAACAATTCTGAATCAAACTACACACATGGACAGACAAATACACACAGGCAAATAGTTCTGAAACAAATATCACATGTGGGCACACACACATGCACACACAGAGTGGTTAACCTGTGATTTAAATTTCCCTTTACATGAGCATCAGGAAATGCTTACTTTTTTGTGCTCTGTTCAGTATTCTCCACTCTGGCCATAGTTTGTGATGGGTTGTGCTGGTAGGCAGTTAAGGCAGTGGGTGGTCCATGTGTGGCCAGGGGCTGACTGATGCCCAATTCACTGCCCATATGAGCATCATAAGGGGCTTAACCTGATATCTGAGTTGCTGGGCATGGGGGCAGGTACTGCACCACCACAGTACCTAAAACACTGAGGATGACAGGTTTTTTTTGTCCTCCCTACAATAAAGACACACACCAATTGCACTAAACTCTGCAACTGTTCTATCACTTAGTGGGTTTCCCAGTGTTAGGAACAAGGAGACAGTCCCACCCTGCAGACCTTATCTGGGAAACTTCTGCCATCTCTTGTCCTCCTCCCCATTTCAGGGTGTGGTGTAGCACAAGGAATCTGTACAATCCATGGAGGTCATTCTCATAATGTTTAGGACCCTATGGGATGTGTTACTTGCCTGTTTTAAACTGTTTGCAGCAGGGATTAGTAAATGCAGAATGCCTTTTCCAAGGCTCTGATGGCTCTTTTCCATTAACATGGTTTCTATCACACCACAATGGCATCTAAGCACTTTTCAGCGTTAAAGATGACAATTACACTGATGGCTTTTCTAAACCTTTTGAAGCCTGCGACCAGTTGGCACAGCTTTCTCTCAGCTGCTAGATATGGGCTATGAGATTGCCAATAATTTCAGAAGCTGACAGACCAGCAGTGTTTCAGCCCAGGGATTACCCAGACGTATACCCCCTTAGCTAGTGTCTCAGTCTGTCAATTAAAGATTTGATCTCAGAATACTTCTACACGCCAATTTTAATTGTTATCAGAAAGCTGGTGTGTATATGCATAGCTCTGTTACAGTTCCACAAAATAGCAGACAACAGCAGCATAAAGTAGGTGGAATGTCAGATACCCGTGGAAAAATTATGATGGTATGTGGCTACATTGAGTTTTTATAACATTATTTGATTACAAGTGATGTGGGTGTGGTAGGACTTTATTCTTCTCTTCATTACACTTGACTTTCAAAAATGACTGAAAAAATAGGAAGTTATTTGTAGCCTGTTAGCTATCTTATCAAATTGTCACTTCATGTATGTTAAACAAATTTGTCTTTGGGGAATCTGAACCTTTTCAAGAAGAAAATAAAGATAACTTTTCCTTCTCTATTTGCGTCATGTATTCATAATCCCTGTACCTTGGTAATAATATCTCAGTGCCATTTAAAAAGTACACTCTGAAAAAAAAAACCCTGCTAATCAAAATGCTGATTTCTGAACACTATCTTTGGGAGATTCTGAAATGTCTAGTTATGGACTTAGGAAGTTCGTCTTGCCATGTAAATTTATGTATGAGAGCATTCAAAATACGTTAACGATCCGGACAATGACAAGTTAACCTTCTTCACTCAGCAGGATACAGAAACATGAGGAAAGCAGGGGTTTATTGCCACTGGGCTATTGTCTTAGCTGGTATTAATTTGCATGCCTTTATGAAATCCACAATTATTTTCAGGACCAGAGGATCTTCAGCAATAAATTAAAAATTGGTATCTCATTCCAGCATATCTAAACTTTAAGCTTACATAAAAAACCCCACCGAGAATGATAACATATGCAAGTTCTCATATATTGTTAAGTATATTAATAAAGCACACTGGATACGCCACTGCAGGCATTTTGTAGGCATCTCAAACTTCAAACAATAATTTGAGCTTTGATATATTAGGAAGCGATCCCATTCACCACTATGACTTAAACCTTTTGACATCAGCCAAGCTCCCTCAGGCCTTGTGGTCTTCCAGTAGTTTGCTTATGTATCTGTTAACCTGATCTAACCTGGATTTTAAATTGATTTAGAGTTTTCCTCTGTTTATAGATATTTTTCCATAGCAGATTACTCTTTGGGTAAAGAGACTGGCCCTTCTTTCTTCTGTTTTAAGGCCTTCTCCTGAAATTACATCAGTAGCCAAGCCATACAGAGGACTATGGACAACAAGACATCTGTAAGACACCTGCTGCTGTAGTGAGGAACATGGGGTCTACATTTTAAAATTTTAGAATGCATCTATAACCTAAGCTAAGACCAGAAAACAAAGTGTCTGGTGACCAAATTTTTAAGTACTTGATATAGCTGCAATATATTATTCGTAATAAATATTTTTATTGAAATTATAGTGCAATTAATTTTCTTCTGTTTTGTAAAATACAAATTGATTGAAACAGTTAAAGAAATAACCCTTATAAAACAGTTAAAAACCCAGATAATTATCTCTCTGAAGATAAATATATATTCCTATTTTTGAAACATTTTCTGAGGATTATCATCATCATAGTACTTTTCTGCATTCTAAAATAGTTATATGTAAGATTATTACAATTATATTGCTACTTTATGTGTATTTTGCTGCAGAATATGTAATTGCAATGGGGCAATCCCTCAGAAGTATACATTTCTTATTCAGATGGTGGCATGGTTCAGTAAGCTTTCTCTAGTTCAGACTAACAGGTACAGAAAAAAGTGCATAACTCTTCTAGCAGCAGGAATTCTGGAGCGTTAAACACCCCACACATATTCCTAGTTCTGGATCTCTTCAGAGGTTGGAGCTGTTCATGGAACATAGTGTGCAGCAAAGTTAGAGTCTTCTCAGTGTCCTATGATGTCTTCCTGACTGACGCACCCTGACTCCTCGTACCCCTTTCTAGACTCCATCTCACACTAAGGGTCTGCTCTTGAGGCTTTATTAAACACCTCCATTGTGATCAAGAAACCCTGAAAAAAATATAGCAAGGCAAAAGGAAAGCTGGTGATGCTTACTGCCTTTTTCAGTGTGGGTCCCAGGCCAGCAATGATTGTGTCTCAGACAGAAAATAAGAAGGTAGTTTATTTATTAATAATCCCAGTATTTTAAAAGGATGATTCCCTTGAAACTATTTCTGACATTTAGAGTATGAAACCATGCCAGTATTTTAACCCTTTTAGGCTAGGGAAATCTGCTTATGAAAATACTTACTTGTAATGGCAGTGATGGCTGAATATTATATGTATATTTTTAATAACCTTTATGTTAGCATATTTTATGTTATTATTTTAACATGAAACCTATATCTTGTGCTGGCTTGCATCATTGGGAAATGATGGACAGAAGTGTTTTTACATGTCAAAGCAGAGAGCTGTGAGAAAATGGGATTCTGTGTCATCTAGAGCTGGACTGATATGGTAAAAAAAAAAAACAACATAAAGTAAAATGTGCTTTTTAAACTGAAATGCATTGTGCAAATTTATATTTCTTGGCTTTTTATATTCCTTTCAAAAGCACTTTCCATGGTATCTTTAAGAAAATTGACTCAATAGTCATGAAATGACTCAATAGTCAAGAAATGTTTTGAGACAACTTTAAAAAAAAAAAAAAGGAAAAAAAAGAATAGTCAGAAGAGCTAAAACCAGTCTTAGCTCCCCTCCTCAATCCTCTTCTTTAACTGGCCTGTGTTACTCTGAAGTTCAATAAAACGTATTGTCTTGGACCAAGCCCTCTGAGTGCTTTGCTGAATAGACAACAGGGCTGAGGAACTTCCCGCAATAAGGGCACTGGTGGTTTTTCTGCCTTTGCCAGTGCTGCAAGGATGTTTTCCTTGTCATCCAGGGTTCTCTAGATTTCACTGATTGCATTTCCTCTTCGTCTTAGTTTGGGAATAAGACAAGACTCTCTTTACCCATGTCCATAAGCGCTCCTGTAACTTTCTGTGCTGTAACTCTGAAATCAAGCCAATAGAGAGAGGACTAATCTTCCCCATAACGAGCAACTCGCCAACTAAGCACTAGTTGTTGTGACTTGCTGTGTTTACCAGTTACCTAGTGTTTCTCCAGGGAGTCCATTTGTGTCCTTCCCACAGCATATTATTCACTACCTACAGTATGTGTTAAAGGGTTTTTTTAAATGTAAAAATCCCAAGAAACCAAAACAAACACTAAAATTATACATATGTTGGAAATCAGATTTTTGGAAGTTTGTTTCTTTAGACCTTCTGTAGAAGTTCAACACACTGTCTAATGCCCAACGTTAACACGTACACCAGATGCTCGTTAAATACATATACATACACACATCCACACACACATATGGGTTACAGTATTACTGAAAACAGATATGAGGGCAGATTTGAGAAAACAGAATATTTTTATTCTTCACTGAAGTTTGGCATTTGAAGAAAATCGCTTCATCTCAAAAGGTGTAATTATGTTTGATATCCATGAGGGAGCAGCTTGTGAGATAGATGTTGAGAAGAAAAGTAAATCTTGTTCAGATAGTTTAAGGTTTTATTGATGCAAGTCATACATTCAAGTCAAAGTTTTCAACGTAGATACCTTTATTTTGGCAGCATAAATAAAGAACATAGGTGACCATACTAAACTTCCTCAAAATGTACTCTATCAAAATAAATTATAGATATACAAATCTGACAAGTTTTTCTTAATTTTAAGAAATACCTACTAACTTGTTAAAAAAAAAATGAAACTGTAGTGCAGTAGTTATAAATCAGGTCAGTTCTACTGGAACGTTGCTGATTTATGCTATATGAAGTTATAGCCTATGGGCTTAACTTTCTAGTTGCACTCTTGCAAAATTTTGAGTACCTTCAATTTCCACAGAAATCAGAAGTGGTTAAGGGTAAAAAGGATCTTTTTAGATACTTAAGTAAGTTGCAGAAATGAACTACTGACCCCACAGGCTATAATCCATGCTAATGATAATAATGCTTTGTACTATCTTGTATGGATGTCACGCCACAGTTTAAAAGGTATGGATGGTGAGTTTATAAATCTCAAACCTGTTCCTGGTTGATTTTGATTTACTGCTTTTCTAGCACATGGAAGATTTATCTTAACAACATTACTAAAGTCCTGGTCATCTCATCTGGGTGGCAGCAGCACCTGTTACGTTCCTACAGAAGCTTGGATATGTTTCCTTTTATTGCCCAAAGTATCCCCTCAGTGTGGCATGAAACTGCATGCTGAAGCTTGGAACACTACTACAAGTTTCCTTTAAAGACATATATCTTCCACGCACTTAGGCAAGTCCCTTTTTTACCTTATGCATTTATCTGTGTGTCTGTAAGGTTCATGTCTGTGGAGTATGAATAATTTCCTCTGTCTCTGTGTCTCAGCTGAGAGCTCTTTATAGTTTTATGAAATAAAAATGCTACAGCATAATTATTTTAAGTGGAACTAATTGCATAGGTGCAGCAGTAACATCTCCAGATCACTTTATTGTTGTATTCTAGTGTTACAAAAGATGAGCATATTTATTCATTCTGATTTGCTTTCTGCAACTTCTATTCCTAAAAGGAATTTTAATAGAGCAAATTTAATAATAATAATAATAATAATAACATTAAATAATATTCACCATAAAGACAAAAGATACAGAAGCCCTTTACAAGGCAACAGTTACATGATTTGCCCAAATCAAACAATGAACTTCAAGTGCTGAACTCACTTTATACATAATGGTCACTGATAGATTTGTAGCACTATAAGTGAACATGAGTATATTTACCCTTTGTTCAGTCTGTACTTGACCTGTGTGCCTACCAGGTCAATGTGTGCACCACTATGTATTAAATTGTTACCCTACTTTTAACCTGCTTATGTGATAACATCATATATTCATCAGATTGACCTGACTACATTTGTCTTGGACAAATAAATAGACTCTAATTACGACAGGAGATCAACCAGATTCATGGTGAAATACACACATAGAAATGGGGAATTCTGCGTTTATCCAGTAAAACCGGTAGTATGACATAGATTTAATATCTTACTACAAGTCAAATCCCTGTCTGTTTGAAGGCAAAGACAGAACATTAGAATAGAAAAAGAACATGAATCAACAATTTAAAATATTTTCTATGTAAGCAAATTTGGTTGATACAGAACCAAATATTTTAATTTATAATATATTTTTACTTCAAAAAATGTAAAAATATGTTAAAAGTGCAACATTTTTTGTTATCTGATTGAAATGTTTTTCTCACATTTTATTTTTATGCTCTTAAACAGAGAGAAAAAACACAATTTTTAACTTAACTCAAACAAGCTTGTTAAGAAAACATAAAGTCTAATTTCACTGAAATTGCAGCCATCCTGTCTTATTACAAAGTTTAAAGCACTTCAAATAATTTTATTGAGGGAGATTGATAGTTATATTGAAAATGTCAGCATGAACATTTGTATTTGCTAATAAAAATAAAGAATAATATTTGAAAGTAATTTTACATTGCCAGAAAGACCTTTATTTTGAAAGGTTGTATAACATTTTGTGATAATTATTGAGTTCCTTCATCTGAGACGAACAACTTACTGTGTTTATTATAAAAATACATAATACAAAAAATAAAACAATACAAAATACTTAAACTTACAGTGTATTTTCATTAAATAAAATTCAGTAAAACAGGAAACCTGTATTCCTCAAATCCTTCAGCATGGTTTAGGGGAGTCATAAACAAAGTACGTGCCCCAACTTAGCCTGGTAAAAGAGATTAATTAGATTTTAAGCATGTGAAAACCTTTTTCTTTTATGCAGTTCTCACCGTTTAATTCACTTATCTACAAACAGATATTTTTTTATGACAACACTCTTTGCTTTCATGAATTGCATATTACAAATACCTTACAAAATATATTAAAAATAAGTGACCAACAATAGCTAAAAATCAATGAAAAATTATGTTGGCCACAGAATTTCATTGCTACCGTTGAAAAAATTCGGGGTCCTCTTGTACCTAAAACTGAGAGTAAGTGGCTGGTTTGATAGAAATCTTGGCAGATTCCTTGCTTAGATTCTTTACCCATTGTAAGGCAAAAATGTGCTTGGAAAATGCCTTCAGCCTTTGGAAATTCTTTCAGAAACTCAGAAATCATCGTTAATTATGTGACCAAAAGTTTCTAACAAGTCAAGGCAAATGGGGGGTCAGCTGCTGTTACAATATTGAAATTAAGTAATAAGGGAGAGACTTTTGTTTGGAATTTTTTTTTTTTTAAGTAGAAAATTATTTGTATTTACTCAGTCCCAAACTCAAATGTGTTTAAGAGTCAAATTTATTGACTTTTATGTTAAGCCTGTGAGTCAAAATGTACCAAAAGGAGATTATTCAGATCAGGTGATCTTTTGCTTTGGGCTCAGCACCTACAAATGAAAAGTTTTGAACATATATAAAGAACTCTGTATGGCACGTGCACTGGACATAGCTCTCCTATTGACATATAAAGTTCTCTATACATTTCTGGGTCAACTTTAAGCGTAGAAGTTCCAGCAAATACAACAGCCCATCCTTTCACTTCAAAACAGATTTCCTCCTTTAAAAGTGTGTTGCAAGGTTGGTTCTTGTGTTCAGGTCTAGATCACTACATGAATGCAGAGACAGAGAACTGTTGCTCATCACTTACAGGTATCTGAAAGGCTACGTAAATATGAACGGATTGAGTTACATTGCAGACCCTGGTCAGAGAATCAATTGCATATTTGAGTTGTAAAACATCTAAATATGTCTTGCCGAATTTTTTCCCTGCTGTACATCCCAGAATTGCCAATTTACTTGCTTTTTATGATCTCAAAGAGAGACTGGGCTCATGCAGAGATAGCAATTCTGATAAATACACATTTCTCAAACTACACTGCCTTATAAGCCATCAAAGCAATTTGAAAATCAATTTGATGTTTGACAGGGAGCCAGTGTATTCCCTTCAGGATACAGCCGACATGCTGAGGCCACTTAGTGAGAGCAAAATTCTGACGATACCATTTCGCCAAAGTTGGAGCATCTGCAGCGTTTTCTCAGAAAGATCATAGAATCAAATATGATAGGATGCTAATCTGGAGGTCAAAGTTCAAAACACTGCTAGCTTTAACATGTACCCTTAGTTGGCAAAGATGGTTTCTGAGTACCTTATAAGAAATAAATTCTCTTTTTTTTTGTCCTTACAGATGTGATAGGATGATCAAGGGATGCAGTGAAGATCTCACAAGTTCCCAGGTATTCTTTAAGAAGCAAGCGAGAGAAAAATAATTCCTTATCCTGTTGGAATAATTCACTGTGTAGAGATACTTGCAAATAATTTCTGCAGAGATGAGACAAGAAACTTATCCTTGAGAGCAAGTTTTATGGGTTTTTTATTTTCATAAAAAATCATCAGTCTGCACCAAATAGTTTCTATTAAAAATATTGTTTTTCTGGAACTATTTTCTGTAGCTATTTTGAATTACATTAGTGCATTTTTCTCTAGATCCCCAGTAACTCAATATTTCCACAGTTATTTTAGAATCTGTGGTATTACTTTGAGTTACCTAAAATGAGATATAGACCCATGTTTTTAGTTGAAAAGTTCCAGCAAGCATTTTGTTTCCAGTGGAGAAGGGCTGCAATATTCTCGTGGGTTACAAATATATCCATTTGGAAAAATGTATTTCTGCCATAGGCAAGAAAGATGACATTTATGGTATTCTTTTCAGAGTTTTAGACAACATATTAGTTCTAGAACCAGAACAAGAATGTATAATTTCCCAAAAGACTTCTCAATCAGGGATTGCTCAGGTAACCACTAGATAAAACTTCAAAAAATTTACAAATTAAAATTGTAGTTCAATAGACATTCTCCAGGGTTGATCAAAATATATTTGAACAATGAACAAAGTTATAATTAGAATTTAAAAAATTAACAACCAAAAAAAAAACTGAGAAAAACTGTAAATATTTCCTTATTGAAAGTGAATGTAACTGTGGATGACATTGGCAGTCTTGACTATTAATTTATCATTGTCATCCATAAGATCATTGCTAAAAACTCTAATGGATAAACTGAGACATGGAACAGTTAAGGCATTTCTCCAAGGTCAACGTGGGAAGTCTGTTGCAGACCTAGGAATACAACTGTTTCACCATCTTATCTATAAGATATTGCTCTTTAATATATTTAACTTGTTCACTAATTCATTCTCCTGCCATAAGATGAACTGCTTTCTTGTTAAAAAAAACACCATATATCCAAGCAAGGATCATTCTGACATCATCTGGCATTGAGTAAAGAATAGTGTGTCAGTAAATACTGAATTTCCTTTCAGCATCTTCAACATTACCAAAAAATATTTTAAAAAATAAAATCAGGTCAAATCCTGAGCTTCCTGTATGTACAGAACTAAAGTACAAGTAGGCTCCACCAAGACAAATCTATGCAGTGGGATTTTTCATTTGCTATTTTAAATCATAAAGAACAAGACTTCCCAGCAGATCTTTACATAGGTAACAGCACATGCTGTGCATAAATAAGGTTGAGGTCAGTAGGTCAATTTTCAATAAGATCTACAAGCTTAATCCTGTCATGAGAGAGAAGAAGAGACTACCAGTTGCACTAAATATCTTTTCCCCTGTAGTTCTCCAGGTAATAAACCTGTTATTAATGTTATTAACTAGACAAGTCAAAGAAACATCCCTGAGCAACTACAGAAATGACAGCTACTACTGGTGATAATTTTAGTGCTGAAATGCTGGGATGCTTACTCTTAGTCCCAAATTCATGGTACTTGCATTGTCATTTTATTTGTTCACTTTTGAGATACTGGTATTCAGTATGAAATTAGAACTGAAATGTATGTAGTAAACAAGGAGATATTATTCTACAAGAACCAGAGCAATCTCATGTAGTATATATTTTATTTAATTAGAAAAAATTAATAAATCAAGGTTTAAAAGCAGAACCATGAACATGGTTTCTTATTATCAGTTACTGTCACAAAGACCCTACAAGACTACCGGGCATATGGGCATCTTCAATATAGTAGAGTCAAATTGAGGATGAAAAACCCGTGTCATGCAAATGAAGAGTTGCAATGGTAGCAAATGCAAGTTTAAACACATGGGGAATGTTGCATTTAATGATGAAATCTTAATATCAGGTACCACCTTAGCCTATCACTAAACAACCGTTACAATCCATTGACAGAAAACTAGATGACTGTTACCACATTCAAGGAGGAAAGATATGATGGGAAGAGATATAATTCTTTCCTGTTCTCTACACTTTTTGTTCTTTCTACCCTTGAAATAACATTAGGATAACAAAGGTTTTTAGCACTCTTTAAGACAGAAAGCTTTTCATTTTGTGGCACACTGGCCAGCTATTTGAATAGCAGAAAGGTTGGATGAAATCCAAAGAGCCCTTCTAGTACCGACCTATACCTAAAAATAGACACAGATTTAAAATCAGTTCTTGTACTACACCCAAGAAATTAATAAAAGACCTGCCAAGCTGAAGCACTTAGAGATAGCCTGCACTGAAAAAAAAAAACCCCAAAATCCACAAGCCAAAAAGTCCTCAGAAAGGACAAGATACAGCAGTGAGAAAAGTAGATGCAGAGTTTGATTTAGACTGCCCTCCCAACATGGGCAAAACCTAACAGCTTTTTCCAAAGAGAAAAAGTTGTTGGATGAGTAACTTAGTAGAGCATTCAGGATGAGAACTTCCATTAAAACCAAAAATCAAAGTGTTAAAATACATATAAAAATATTCATCCAGCTTGATCTAAGGTTGGTTCAATCATTTACTTTCATTGATTCATCCTGGCCTAATTATTTTTAATATAGTGACAGTGAACAACATTTTCTGTGAAACAGCAGCTGCTGGAGTCCTCGCTAGCTAGCAAATTCAGCAGAAAGAGCGTGTGCCAGAACTGCACTGAGAATCTGTGTATGCCATGGCACGTCCATCTGCTATATACAACACATGCCAGTCTCTTCAGTATGCACTGAGAAGACAAGGATGGGGTGTGGGAAGCAACTGAATTAAATGTGGAATATAAATAAGACAAATCTTATATGATTACCACTCTTTTTTTTTTAATACATCCTTTCACATTGTTTCTTGCAGGTCAACAGCCATATGACATTTTCACAGTACAAAATTTAAACAGCTTTGCACAGAGGTGAGTTATTCATATTATACATACTAGTACTAACATTTATGATTTCCTGAAATAAGCTGTTTTGGAGCTGCCAACTTGTGTTATGTACTCCTGCTTCTGTGGTCACGATTTCTGGCATACGTCTCAACAACAGAAATCTGTTTTTTTTAAATTCTGGTACTTCATGGAAAATAGGATAACCTAAATCAGCCATTCAGAATGAATCTCTGTAAAATTCATATAGTGATGGATTTCTTTGCATCTGCATAGTCCCAGAGAGGATAACTATTTATATATATAGAACCCAAATCTGTCTGTAGGTCAATGAAGAGATGGTAGACCTTTCTAGAAAAGAACAAGTCTAGTTGGTGTCCAGACAAAGCCTGCACAGGTAACACTTCAGTAACTGTTTACTGCCACACAACTGTGCAGTTAAGCTCTACATAATTATTAAGATGAGAATATTTGCTTTGTCCATTTGGGAAGTTCTTTAATTAGGACACACATCCCGATATACTTAGGTTGGAAATTACACCTCTCAGAAGGGGTTTAGAAAATTCATCATTAGAAATCCCAGGAAAGAGAAGGAATCAGTTTGGAGCTCTGGAAGAAAAGCAATTTGTAGCTTAGTCATACCACTTAGGCACAACCTTGTGTTGTGAAACTACAGAAATGTCAGAAGAAGCACAGGAGGGTAGTCAGGAGGTAACCAGCTCGCTCTTCACATGACAGCTGATCTCCCACCTTCATTGGAGCAATTTGCAAACTGAAGCAAAGAGCTCTTCCCCCCCTTTTTCTTGTTCATTTCAGAGTTTCACCTTGGGAGGTTACAGAAAGTGGTGCCTGCATTTTAGGTACATTTCAGTATGCTTCTCTGAAGGTCTACATTAATCTGTTATTTGTATTACAGTAGGAAACAGCCTTGATGCAGTCTAGTAGCACAGCTGGTTTCAGGGATTTCCATCATTTCATTATGCAAATTTATGTGCAAGAAATGAAATGCAAATCAGTTTGGTCAGTGGTTTTCACTCCAGTGTCTGTGTTTTATGCTGACAACAGACAGTTAAGAGCACAGCTGTATCTTTTCCAAAGGCATAATGCACCTAAAATTGAGACTCATATTCAGACTTCATTTAGTACTTGTATGAGAACAGTTCTGACTGATTGACTTCAGTTGGAGATTTCAGTCTGGAGGGCCTGAGTTAAAACAGTGATAGATTTCTGGACTAGCATTTCACTTTGTGTTCTCTTAGGTAGACTTTTTGCATCTTTTTGTATATGTGCAGTCCACTTTTTTTAGAACATAATTTTCATTTCATCATAACACATTCATAATAACATCAGATGCACAGTTTAATAGTATTTTTTCACATTTAAGCATACATATATATATTTAAACTAAATTTTCTGAGTTCAAGTAAAAATTCAATAAGGGCAATATAAAATACTTGTTTAGATTAATTTATTTATTTGAAGTCACAGAAAGATTCCTTACAGAAATGCTGGTCAACAATATTTTCAGTTCATACCTGATTTAATTATCATTATTTTCATAGAAACATTTATTGTACTGAAAATACTATTTTGCTATCTTTGAGACAGACATTTGTTCATAGTTTTTCCACCCTCTTCAGATAACAAACTCCCACTGTAGTGGAATGTTCATTCTATTTTCTCGACACATATATGAAAAGGAGTCCCTTGTTTTGACGGCTGCTGCTGCAATCATCCTCCCTCTTACATAATTTTCCATTTTACCTGAGCATAAGATGTACAGATATCAGTAATGTTATAAGGAGCCATAGAATATTTTTGTGATTATTGGCCTGATCATGGCAAGAAAACTATCTTCCTGTATGGATCATGTCACATAGAGGTTAGAAGTAACTTTCCCAGCAGACTTAAAATTCATTTATGGACTAAACTCTATGGTTTGATCAGCTTTATTTTTACAGTCTAATAGAAAGATAAGGAGGAGGATCCAGGGAACTGCAGGTGTGGCAGCTTCACCTCGATTCTTAGGTACAACTAATTGGAAATCATGTCCAAGAAGGACAAGAAGGCGCTTGGGAGTAGTCAGCAAGGATTCACAAAGGGGAAGCCATGCTTGGCCTGACTTATGGTCTCCTACAGTAAAATGACTGGCTTGGAAGATGATGGAAGAGTAGCAGATATTGCACACCAAGACTTCAGGAATGCTTTGAACTCTCTCTGCCATAAAAGAAGCTCATAAAGAAGGTGATGAAGCTTGGGATGGATGTGCAGACAGTGAGGTGGATTGAAAACTGGATGAAATCTAAGCATAGAGCTTGGTGATCAGTGTCACAGTCTCATTGGAGGTCAGTAACTAGCAGGTGTCAATACTGGGTCCAGTTCTAGTCAACATTTTCATTAATGATCTGGATCACGAAGCAGAGTGTAACCTCATCAGGTTTGTGGATGGCTCAAAGCTGGCATGAGTGACTGATATGCCAAAGGGTAGTATTGCCACACAGAGGGACCTCACCAGGCTGGAGAAACCAGTTGACTGAACTCTCATGGAGTGCTGCCCCGTGGCAGGACCAATAGGCAGTGAGCACACACTGAAATACAGGAGGATGCCTCCAAATATCAGGAAATACTTTTTCTCTGTGAGGGTGACTGAGGGCTAGCACAGGATACTCAAGGGGGTTGTGATGTCCCACACTGGACACAGTGTGTTCAGAAGCGCTCTGGACACAGTCCAGGGCACCCTACTCTAGGTGTTTCTATTGAGCAGGATGGTTGGACCAGGTAACCTCCAGATTTCCCTTCAAGACTCAACCCTTCTGTAAATTATAATACTTAGTTTGCATCTGAAATCTGCTTGGAACTACCTCCTGGAGCAAAATTTTGAGGATTTTTTTTTTTCAGATATTTCTTTTCTTTCTGTGAACTTTAACTTTCTGTTAACTTTTTTTCACTTTTACGAAATAGTTCTGAGTTGAAAAAGAAGTTAATGGCTTCTGAACAAATGCATCAACCATTTTACTTTTCTGCAGAATTACTGAGCCCAGAAATTTCAGATCCAATGAAATTCCATACTTCCAGTTTGTTTGGTGCCCAGGCAGTCCTCATCTGCAATGCCACCTCCATGTCAAAGTAGGACAGACAACATACTAAGCACATTTAAGACTATTCTAGATTGCCGTTGTTATGCCACTGTTAATGCAACCAGTTGGGAAAGGGGAAGAGGCCATTAAACTTTTATTTCTAACATTCTGTAGATCTTTAGAAAGCATGTTTATATCTTCCTTATCAGCAATTCTACTCTGAGCTGAAAGGACTCCAGAAATCAGTCAATTATTAGCTTTTCTTTACTGCTTCACTGTGTCTTTTTTCTCTTCATTTTCTCCAGCCCTACTGACATGTAGCTTTGTCCTCATGGCACCAACCCTCTGACCTTCTACTCTTCCTCTTAGCCTACAGCTCTTTAGTGTTTTCACTTTTCAGACTCCAGTGCTACCTCCATTCCTGCTGCTCTTGAAACTAAAAATGGTTTATTGGCACTGTTAACATGACACTTTATTCTGTCATAATATACTCATCCAAAACTTGTGCAATCTTTTTCTTTGACTGGAAACAGAAAACCTGAATATGTAATATAGGAGGCATATGAAGATGCGTGCTGAATAGGCATAAAGAACTATGCAAAAATCCAAACAGAAAATCTTGCTTAATTGAGAAAAATCTCTTTAATTTTCAAAATACAATTTTTCTGAATGTTTTCTAGCTTGCCAACCAAATGTGGTGAACAGTTATAATGGCCATACTGAAGTACAACTAGTATCTTTATGTGGCTCCAGAGCAGCCCTGAGGAGAAGGACTTGAGAGTGCTGGTGGATGAGAGGCTCAACATGAGCCAACAATGTGCTCTTGTGGCCCAGAAGGCCAACTGCATCCTGGGCTGCATCAAGAGAAGCGTGGCCAGCAGGTCGAGGGAGGTGATTCTCCCCCTCTACTCTGCCCTCGTGAGACCTCACCTGGAGTACTGTGTCCAGTTCTGGAACCCCCAACATAAGAAGGACAGTTGGAGAGGGTCCAGAGGAGGGCCACAAAGATGATAAAGGGGCTGGAGCACCTTTCCTACAAGGACAGGCTGAGAGAGTTGGGGCTCTTCAGCCTGGAGAAGAGGAGGCTCTGGGGAGACCTTATAGCAGTCTTCCAGTACCTCAAGGGGGCCTAAAAGAAAGATGGGGAGAGGCTGTTCAGTAGGGCATGTTGTGACAGGAAAAGGGGTGTCGGAAAGAAGATGCTGGGAGACCGAAGGTAGTGACTACCTTTTATTGTCTCAACTACTTGCAGGAACTTCATGTGATTTTATACTTTTTAGTTACATTACAGCAACTTGAGTGTCAGTACATGATTGGATAACAACTTGTTTTTGTAAGTATTGATTGGTTAGTACTTAGCAGAAAAACATGTTTTAAGTTTACTGATCAGGGGTTCTAGATAGGAGCTAAGAGTATGAGAACCAAACAAGACTGTTTTGAGAGAATTCAGCTAGCTTCTGAAAAACAACATGGGAACGAGAATGTTTTGGGAACCGAACTGAAAACAGGGCCTTCGCATAACTCATGATGCTCTCTTTCTCATGGTATTTTTTCTTCTTTGTTCCCTGTTTACCACTTAGGCCTCATCTTGTTCTTCTGTACTTTTCCATCTGTAATTGGCATCAACCGTAACATGTCCGGCTGTTCACATCCTCGGTCACATAACCATTCTTTAACGACGTCCTCCACAAAGGGGTAATGGTTTTAAAATAGAGGGAGGTAGATTTAGATTGGATATTAGAAAAAAGTTCTTTACTGTAAGAGTGGTGGAGCACTGGAACAGGATGCCCAGGGAGGTGGTGGATGCCCCATCCCTGGAGACGTTCAAGGCCAGGTTGGATGAGGCCCTGAGCAACCTGATCTAGTTGGGGGTGTCCCTGCTTCTTGCAGGGGGGTTGGACTAGATGACCTCTGGGAGTCCCTTCCAACTCTAATCATTCTATGATTCTATGATTCTATGATTTGATATTTTAATACTGTATGTCACTAGTTCTTGGCATCTTTAATTAAGAAATGGGGTCTCATTATGCTGTCATACTGGCAAGGCAAATTATGCAGCTATATATGTCAGATAGAAATTTTAAACAAATTTTTTTTTTACAAGTATACATTACATGCGTATTTCTGAGTCTATATGGTTCTCACTCACTAGTCATTTTAATATTTTCTTTTCTTGTATATATTTTACGGTTGGTCTTTTGCATGTCTCAAATGTACTGAGCTATGTTTTCTTGATAGAAAAGGTCAGCATCTGAAAATAAGAACCCAGAGTGATTTGAACATTAAGTACATGATTTCTAAGAACCTTGGCATATATTTATCTTCGGCTGTTTGACATACATTATGAAACCACTTGGCTGTGACCTTTCTCGAATAACTTAAAGGCTAAAATGTGCTTGTTTCCCAGTTCTCTTTCCCAATTGGCAAACTCTAGTGAGGTCAGAAGATGAAACAAAAGGAACCCATTCTCACAAAGGCATTAACAAGGAATGAGGGCTAGAACAAAGGTAATCATTCTTTGCAACAACCTTTCTCTTGTGATCACAGATGCTTTTAGGAGACACTAAAGAAAGCATTTTCCAAAGCTCAGTGATTGCACTGATGTGCTAGTTCATGTAGGCACAAGAGAAAATGCTTTGCAGTGAAGCACAGAAATTCTGAAACCGTAAGCACTTTCTGACAGACTCTGACCTCACAATCTGACAACTATTTCAGTAGATAAAAACTCCAACTATGAGAAGTGGAAATCATGGGAAGCTAAGAAGAATTGCACCCTGCCCAGGCAATGTGACAACCTGACCTTCTGACTCATTGATCCCAGCAAACCTGGACACTCGGAGAAGTGATGAAAACCATCAATAGCTTGTGAAAGCTGTAGCAGGCAAAAACCGACATGACAATCTACCCTCCTGGTTTGGGAATCCCCCGAAGGCCTGCCCAGGAGGTTCAGCCATTATGAGCAGAAGGAATGTTCACATGTAGTCAGCATTTAAGAAAGGCAGACAGGAAGCAAGGACACAGAATTGCTACTTCTGAGCTCTTATATTTAGAGAAACAAGTTCTGCTTTCTGTAATCAGAGAACATTAAACAGGTTTTTTTTTTTCTACCACAGAAATTACCTGTCATTGGTGAAGAGTTTAGCATCTTGCATGCTGCAGTCCTTGAAACTGTTTGAAACAAGTCACAGAGGAATTAACTGCAGATCAATTCATTATGGTGACTTGGTTTAGTTCTGGTCATATACCTTGTCTCAGCGTGAGAAGATGAGAAGTAATAAATAAATTAGAAGATGGAGTCTAGGATATAACTAATTGGGTTATTTTTAAAACAAAGCATTTTACTTGATAGTTCACTATAAGTTTAAGAACAGATATTAAAACATCATGTGTGCAGATTACAAAGGTGGTTTTGTTGGTTTTACCAACAAAAGTATGAAGGGCCTTTAAGGTCCTAGAAAATCATGCCTTAAACATGAATTTCCTTAATGTGAGTGAGATTTTCTATCTTCTGAAAACCCAGGCTGTTATGAAATGTTCGGAAAATCATATATTCTTGTGAAGCTGCTAGCAAAATTCAAACAAAGTTTGAGCCCGGTTTTTGGTAATCAGTACAATAAAGTTGGAATGTCAATAAAAAAAATCAGAAAAATGTTAAATAAAATATAAGATTTAAATAAGAAAGATTTAATTTAAAGATATTTTGAAATTTTAATCATAATCTGAAGAATGCAAAAAACCCCAAACCCGTGGCTGAGAAGTTATTCATTAGAGTCACTAATGACTAATAGCAATTGACTATTAATATGACAAGTATATGTGTAATTGTTTTGTATCAGTATTTGTAAATATTTTATATCAACATATATAAAATTTCATTATGGTTTTGATTATATTTGATAATTATTTATGAACACAAAAATCATCTTAGATGCAGCTCTACTCAAGATATAATTTAATAAAATATTTAAGTTTGGTGTAAAAAGGACACAGAAGTATCAAACAGGAGTATCAAATTGCTATTTAAAGATGTTACAGAGAAGATAAAGTGAGATATCCTATTTGAAATGAGGGAATAGACACTACTTCTACAGAGTTTTTCTCCACTGACAAAAGTGACATATGATAGAGGGTATCACTTGAAAAGAGAGTAGCATATTTGAGTTCCACAAGATGGTCAGTTTGGATCCTAAAAATCCAGAACTGTGCTTTTCTGAAATTTTACGGTTATAGGTTGTACATCTTCTGTACTATCCTTGTCTTGGTAATGTGTATGCTAGATCTGGATAGTGAGACAGTAGACAGTGCAACAGTTTCAGCACACTCTTTCTAGAAGCCAGTGAAGCCAGTCCTCACTCAAAGCTGCAACTCTGGATGAGACCATTACTGATAGCCATCCTGGGAGGGATCAGACAACCATCAGTGTGCCAGAAAAGGTTGGGTGTGATACTATTTAGGCATGGTGCATTATCGTGCACCGTGTATTAAGAGTAGATTGCATAATACTAGCTCCAGTGGATAGATTTCTTTGCTAAATGCCAAAATATACTGCCGATCATGGATGTGTATTTTAAAAAGATATAAGAATAATCTGAATAACTTGAAAGAACATCTTCACTGATACCCAAACCGGATGATATCATGTAAATATAGCATACATCCTGTATCAAGTAGTGAATCCACAGCAACTGGATACTTAAGGTTTTATGTTCCAAAAGACCTTTACTGTGGAGGGTATATGTCATATCATTGATGTCTCACAGAAATAAATAAGAAGCAGAAGATAATTCCACATAAAAAACCCCGATGAGATCTGCATGGCCATATTCAGATTTCTTCTTTTACTTGGAATGATTGCATGATCAAGAAATAACATTATCCTTCAACAGAGTATAAGATGTTTTCTGGAAGCCAAGTAGAGATAAATAGATAGATAGATAGATAGATAGATAGATAGATAGATAGATAGATAGATAGATAGATAGATGTATAGCTCTAAAGTCTTTATTTGTAGTCTAATTTCAGGATGTGTATTGTCATTTCACCCCTGTGCTAGTCAGAGTAAAAAAATACACAAAATATAAAACCAATATCAACATTTAACAGGGAGGAAGCAACTCATGTGTAGCGTGGAAGCAGAAATAGATTAATGCAGTAGAATTTTCAAGGAAATAGCGGATGCTCAGTCTTTATTAAAAAGGTTACAATGTCTTCAGCAGGTGCAGAATCTCTATAAAGAGATATAAGAAGACATTTTGATTTTATAACCACAGAGTCATTTCATGTTATTAGCTGGTGTGTGGTACACAAAATACTAAAGACAATATTGCCTAAGAAATACAAGCATGTGTTTTGTTGTGGTTAACAATGCCTTTTTAAAATTAATATTTTTTCACAAGTGTGCTGTAGCTTTAATTATTTTCTATTTTGTTACATTTTAAATCATAGGTTAATACTTAACTGAGCCAAAAAAAAAAACCTAAACCCAATGAACCACAAAATATCCCTAAACCCAGCAATTGCTTAGAATGGAAATACCACATCATTAGTTTAGCTTGTATGATCCAAGTAGAAAATGAAAATGTAATTGTTATAGGACTGAATAGTTTTAAAACTATGGCAATTCTGTATGATTTTATTTTAAGGGTCAGATTTATTCCCATAAGAACAAAGGTGTTTGAGACTTTCTAGTTCCAAAGGAATAAATCTGCAATCCAGAGAGTGCTGCAAGGAATAAAAGCTTCTGCATTGATTTACTAAACTATCTATATCCCTTTTTCTTAAGGTCCTTTTTTGCCTACAATGAATTAAAAATATAAATGAGAAATTTAGCTGCAATGTAGGAATCAATGGGATGTTCAAGAGAAGTCTGCAGAATTTGTTTCCTTGACCTCAGCATTGCCTTTGGTAATCCATTTGAACAGGGTTCCTGTGTAAAGGCATGAGACAATTGGAAAGTGCTAAAAGAAATGCCACAATTTATTATGTGTATGAATTAAACAGACAATGCTTAATTTTATAGATCTTCTTTCAGAATGGTTTTCTGTTTGATTGAAAAACTACAACTCCACTTTTCACTAAGTGAAATTACAGTAGAAGACTGTGACGTGACAAGCTTAATTTATTTTCTTTTCTTTTCCCCACACCCTCCACCTTTTTTCCCTGTTTAATTTTAAATGCATTGACTATTCCCTTTTAGGCTCAGTGAAGGCAGACTAACAACTTCTAACAGAATTCCATAAACAATAAATTAGGTTTAGATTAAACTTGCTTCCATTATTTTTTTTAGGCTGTGATAAGAACTGCATGGAGCTCAGAGTACTAAAATTAAATAAAAGCTATCTTTCATGCTTAGTGCACAAAGAGAACTGAAATGCACTTTTCAAATGGTTTCAGAAGAATACTGCTTGAAAATCAGACACTTTCTTTAAAGGCCAGAACCTTATAATGTGGTAAAATGTTCCAGAAGTGGGGTCTTCGGAACTTTATCTGTGGCAAGTGCTGTATACCTCATAGACCAATCTGCAATGAGTCTGTCCCTGCTTTTTATCATAGTCACAGGAGCAGAGTGTAATTCAGGTTCAAGGGACAGGTAGACCATCTGCTTGCTCAGAACGTGGCCACCTACAAGGTCAGACCAGGCTGATCAAAGCTTTATTCAGTCAGGTTTTGAAAACCTCAAAGGACAGAGGACACAGTCTCACTTGGAAGCTGCGTTCAGTACCTGACTGTCTTCAGTCTTTCTTGTTTCAATTTTAATCCATTGCCTCTTGTTAACTTGCCATGAATGATTGTAAAGAGCCTGGTTTTGTCTTCTCAATGATCTAATGTACTGTGAAGGTGCAGATAGGGATTCCCAAGCCTCTTCCCCAGGCTGAGCTAGTTCTGGTCTTTCACCCTCTTCTTATAGGACAAGTGATCCAAATCTGAGTGTCCTGGATGCTCTCTGCTGAAGTTTCTGTAATTTGTTAATATCTTTATTATAATGAGGGATACCCAAGACTAAATAAAATACTCATGATGTGGTCTAATGAGCTTTTTTTTTTCTGGAGTGGAATAACCCTTTCATGTGGTTATGCTTCTTCATGAAGCAATGGATGCTGTTGGCCACCTTTGCTGTGCAGGTGCACATCTGGCTCAGGTTTAGCTTGCTGCCCATCAGCAAAGGCCCTCAGGATTGCCTTGGCCAGCAGCGGGTGGGTCTGTCTTAGAGCCAGCTGGCATTGGATCTGTCAGACATAGGGGAAGGAAGCTTCTAGCAGCTTCTCACAGAACCTACCCCTGTACCCCTCCCCCCAGTACCAAAATCTTGCCATGCAAGCCCAAAAAAAAGTCCTGCCAGCTTTTCTAGGCTTCTCTGTCCTTAAAGTTTCCTTCTGTGGGACCCCACCTGCCAGTTCTCTGAATAAGACAAAGCCTTCTTTACTGAAGTCCAAGACATGTACATTATTGCTCTATCTCTCAATTCTCTTCTGGATCTTGAGCTCTTCATGGTCAATAAAGCCAAGGCAACCATTGATTAAGACTCCTATGGCTACTTCTTCCTTGTTTCTACCTCTGAGAACTAGAAGGAAAGTTGCAGACTCCCAGAAGAAACAAGGTCTGTGGTGCAGACTCATAAGGGATTTTTAAAGACTGGATGGTTTGTAACAAGCTCCCACCACCATGTCACCTTTGCTGGCCTCGCTGATGACTCTCAGCTGCAAACTTTCACCCAAGCTGTTGTCTCTCACATATAGCAGGCCCATACATCTGAGCTGCTCCCGCTCATAAAAGGTCATGTCCTCACTGTGTCCCTTCACTGCCTGTTGTTCTTGAAGAGTATATGTACGTTTTCAGCTCTCTATTTATACATGCTCGGTCAACACATCTTAGTTATCCCAACTCGGGTTTACAGGCTCTTTCTGCTTGTTTCCCAGGATGAATGCATTTTGTACCAACATTTGAAGCAGGTGTTGCTTATTTTATCATTCCCAAAGCTTCTCTTGTTCCCAACAACCTGCACCCTTTGCTTTCTTGACTTTGTTCCAACCATTGTCTCATTTAACTGGCTTACTACTGAAACTTTGCTTTTCAATAAGTATGTGTTTAATAATTGGTTTTGTTACTAAAAGCACATTAAGCAATCCTGGACTGCTTAGTTAGAAGCAGCTTGATTACCCCTAGCAAACATTATGTCATGATATAAAGAAACACACTTTTTAAAGCAACCTACATTTGGTAATAATCTACCTCTTGTCATCAAAATCATTGACAAATTAGCATTTGCACTATTACAGAATGAAGTACCTGTGAAGCTGCTTCTGGAAAATTTAAACAGCCTCAGAGAGGTAAAAAAAAAATAATTCTGAGATTTCTTGGAGCAAGATTCTAAACAAAAATCTCCTGAAAATAAATTTAAAAAGTGAAGAAATTAGGTGAATAAGTTATTTCCCAAAAGACAACTTAACTGTGAAATTAGTGTGGAGTTCTGTAGTGGTCAGATGCCAATCAAGCCAATCTCACTCTCCTTCCGCAAAGGACAGTGGAAGAAAATAAAATTAAAAGGTTAATGGATTGAGGAAAAGACAGGGAGATCACTTACCATGACAGGCAAAACAGCCTCATCTTTAATAATTAATTTAATTATCTGCCAGTTAGAATAGAATAGGATAGTGAGAAACAAGACAAAACCTAAAACATTGTTTTTCCATCTCTAATTTCTCCAAGGCTCACATTCATTCCTTCATTCTAACTCCCCTATCCCCATCCCTGAGTAGTGCAGGCGGTGGGAAATGGGGTTTGGGGTCAGTCCAAATCAGTTTGTCTGCCATTTTATTCTCCTCACACTTTTCCCTTTCTTCAACATGTGTTTTCTCTGTGGATTGCTATCCTTCGATATAACTCTGCCTCAGCATGCTTCCTTCACCATCAAGGCTCCTGTCAAGGAACATGGTCCGGCGTGGGCTCTCCATGAACCGAAGCTTCCTTCAGAAAGTAAGGTCCTACTCTAGTGTGGTCTGTTCCATGGGCTGCAGGGAAACACCTGCCACTAATAAGACCTTGCCATCTACACCACATATAAGCTTATTCTACCAATGACCTCAATATTTATGAAATGCAAGAATTAAAACAGACAATGCTTAATTAAGCATCTGTTAACAACAACATAAGTATTTTTATTTGTTGTCAAATTCTTTATATAAAAAAGGACATTGTAAATATTTTTCCATTATGGTTTTCATATTCCTACTGACAGCTTATAAATCTTAGGGAGGGAGGGAAGGAAGGAGGAAAGGAATTTGAAGAAAAAAAAAATCCCTCTGAATTCTTTCTTGTTCATGGACATTCTCGATTTGTTGTTCCAATTATAGTACAGCTACCTTTCCAATTAAGCGTCTTTCAAAAGGCTGACTGCAAAAGTAAATTATTTTCATGAATAAGATAAACTCAGTCCAGATGCTATTTCAGTGTTTTAAAATTATTTTAGTAAAACATGACAGGTATTTGGGACTAAAAGATACTTTTTATGCTATCTTTTCCATACTCTGGGTTTGTATTTAAGCCAAAAGGAAAATGTTTTCTGCTCAAGAAAAGCTCTATTCCTGGAAAAGCTTGCTGGTTTTATATTATCCAAAATTACCATATCTAACAATGAACTAAAAAAAAAGGAAGAAAATATAAAACCCCTTAGAGATTGTTCTTTCCAATTGTTGAACTCTTAGCAGTGTCATCAATAAAAAAAAAAACCACTTAGAAAGAAAACATCAGACCTCAGTGCAGATTTTACACTTAAATCCTCTGTAACTCTACAAGCACTTATGACAACCACATTAGCACAGAGATTAACAAACTAATTTAAAATAATTAAACAATGACTTTATAATAGTAACTGGTAAGCTTCAAATACAATTGGACATAATTTAAAAAATTAAATCTGTAAGATTTTTGGAATTAAAATCCTAACCCCTCTACAAGCACTTTAGCTTTCATTCTAGAGATGCCTAGGAGGTAAATAAATTGCAGCTGTTAAGAATTAAGCACATGCACCTGAGGAGTTCTTAATTGCATTTAATTCCGTGGCAACTCTGGATATGCATAAGGAAAAGTAAACCTTTTCTTTGTCACTTGTATGCTGCTTCTCCCACATTTGTGTAATGGAAGCTAAGATGGATCGAAGACTTTCACATGGGGGTACTCTACACATACAACTCACATTCCTGCTTCTCCCATGCTATCCCATAATTTCAGTTCATGACATAATTTCATGACATAATTCTCCATTAGCCTTCCCTAGCTGTNGGGGGGGGGTTTGACAATATTAAATATACTTTATGTCTTTCTTAGAGTTGGTGTATTTTTAATCTTTTTCAAGAAGCGGTTTCAGAGCTATAAAGAAAATTCTATGTCTAATCACGTAAGTGTTAATAACTCTTTACCTAATGTTCTCTGAAACATCAGCAAGGAGCTGGGAACTTTGTTCAATGAAATTATCACTGGAGACATACTATTTTGAACAAATTTATTTCTTCATGAGGTGGGTCTCATAGATCATCACAAATCATGCATTGCTTCTCTTTGCCTTTAGTCTGTATTTAAAGACAGGGGTTTTTTTTATTCAGGCTCAATAGCACAGGAAGAGTTCCTAAGTAGACCTGGTGTTTTTAAAGGAATCTTAATTATCTGCATTCTTATATCAAACTAGCCAGAACAACTGTCTTTGGTGGTTTCATTCAATTTCTCTAGCAATCTGTTGGTTTAATGATACATGTGACTGAGGTACTGCTGTTTCACTTGGCTTGTAAATCAAAATTTGGTGGACACACCCTGTTTTTCTGAAAGACATTGCTTCACATGAGGTTTCAGTCTGTTTTGCTTACTGATGCTTGAGAAAAGAATATATCTTCTTGAGAAGTAATCCACGTTGTTCATAGTACAGCAGATCTTGTTGCCCTTCAACGCTTGCCCTGCAGATGCTCAAAGCTTCCTCATTAAAATCTAAAGTAACTTCTCTCTTTCTCTCTCATCCAAGACCCAACATGAATCATACTGGTTCAGTTGCTGTGGTTAATATTCCTCTGATTAAAAAAAAATGTTGTGACATACTTCATACAGTCCTCTAATGTAAGAGTAACATTTTTTCCCTGTGTTTGTACGACACAATATGTGGGGGAGGGGTTTTTAATACCAGCTGTTTTGTGCAGTATGGAATAATTAGTTGTTTGTGACCTTTCATATCTGGAAGCTCTCCTATACTATTAGTCCAACAGATAAAACACAAAGATCAAAACCCCAACAAGTCCACACACACTGTCCGTTGCACCCCCCTCCACCCCCCCAAAATATATTTTTAAGCCATTTCATAATTTCTGTCTGGCAACTTCTGCTGAAAAAAGATTGAATACTCTTTGTCTTTACCCTATTTTTCTATAAAAACTAGATACCTGTGCAATTATCTGAAGACTTAACCACCTGGAGGCACCTTTAAATTTGCAAGTGTATTTATTACAGTATAAAACTTCACTTGAAACGTAAAATTCTGCTTCTGCCTTTGGCACCTGGCAGCTCAAAACCTCTCTCATCTCTGAACCCTACTGAGAACTGTAAAGTAGGAATTCCTCAAACTACCTCACTTGAAGGAATCAATCTAGCAAGTGTCACAAGGTGGCACATACCGTATGTGTTGTGGTCACACTCCAGGGACTGCCAGCTCACCTCTCAAAGCTCAGTAAGAAATGTGTTTATATGGGGTGCTGAAATACACAGATGTAAACCTCAAGTTTAAATTTTGCTTCTAGGTGATTTTATCCAGTCAGAAAAGAAAGAGTTCTGTGAGGAAAATTAGCAGCACAAAACAGCTTTTGTTGAAATGTTATTTCATATATTATTCCATACAACATTTCCAGCTCTTCATAAGAGTATGTGTTTAATGTTCACTGTGCCAAGAACATACATTATTTCTGCTAAGGGGGTGGGAACTGTGAACAGCTCCTGCTTAGGTGGATGTGTGTGGTAACCCCAGGTAGAATGCTGAAACACTCCGGAAATACTGAATTCTCATCTTGGCTAGAGAAAAGGAGTAATGAAACGCAGAAAAAGGCTGTTTACTTTCATTCAACATCTTTTTAGCTCCATTACACAGAAGCTCTTGATGTACTTTAACCTGACAAATGCTTCATAAAAGGGTAAAAATGTTGTCCGGTTTAATTATCATTCTTGATTAGGAACAAATGAGGCAATAACTATTTCTGGGTACAATAGAAATTGACTCATTCAGTGAAGGGATTTTTCTGCATATAAAACAAAATCAATGTTAGAAATTCTAACCAATACTTAAAAAATCACAAATAAATAAGGCCTCATGTTGATCGCTTACTTGAATTGCTCAATTTCACTGACTTTAAGCAGTATCAAAATGGGTAACTTTTTTTTTTTTTGGTAGTTTTAGGCAGAAATAATCCCTGCATGCTATGAGCTACAGCTGAAAAGATTCCTCTCTGCTGCAGAGTTAGAAGCACAGGCTCTGTATGATGAGTTCAGCTCAATTCAGCTGAGTGAAGTCTGCAATGCGGACAAGACCTGTGTGGGGTATTCAGCAGTTCAAGGACTGAACCATCCAATTTACTGAAGATAATGAAATGTGTCATAATCATTCCCACTGCAAATCCTCATGTGGAGAGGATTTTTCATTGATGACAAACATGTGGACTGACAAAGGGAGCAGGTGTGAAATTGACTTAGTTAAAGCAGAGCCTCAAATCTAGGCTAACTTCCCTTTGATATGTCAAACTAGTCTCAATTCTGCAGTAAAAAAAATCACACAGTACTTAGGGTCACATACTTCGTCATCATAACCATACTTAGTGTTTGCATAGGACTGTGTGTTTTCAAAGATGGTTCAAATTTGCATTTCCATCTTATTTGTGTGTGGTCATGCAGTTGATGCACAAGATGAGCATTGAAACTGTACATACTTTTCAGTGATAGGGCTTCCTCTATTCATCCTTTTTGGATAAGAAGAAAGGGTAAAGAAATGGTAGAAAGGGAAGGTTGGTTTTTGATGGGAGCTACCAGTCCCTGCTGTTGTCTAGCATCTCAGCTTCAAAAGGAGGAAGAGTATCAATTCTTTTCTCTTTTTAGCGTTGAATTAGGAAGAGGCATTGGTTCCTAACACGTGCTCCTCCTGATCCTACCATACATCCCCATGGAGGAGGATGACAGCGTGGTAGAGAGGTGGCACAATGCTAGTTACAGAGTTGAACAGGGAACACAGGAAGTCTTGAATGTCAAACATGAAAACAAAATCTTGACACTAAAAGAGCAAGCTGTGATAGGGGCCAACTCAAACAGTCAAGAACTGAGCAAAATTAGTTTTGCAGATGCACAAAGAAACTATAATGGTGGTTGTCAGCTCCTTGCAATAAGACACAGACGTCTTACTGAGAAAAAGGGAAGAAATAAGGGGTGTAGGGTTTGTTGTTTTTACTGAGCTAGAGAAACAGGCAGTAGAAAGAAATGATTGTTAAGAGAAACCACCGAACAGTAGCAGATACTAATCCACTCTACCAGCTGATGCACTACCTTGCGATTCTCTGAAATAAAAGTTGGCATAACAGTACAGCACACAGAGCGTTTTTGATTCATCCAGCTCTTTGGTGTTCAAATTAAATTGCCTGTTTTGAATTGATGGACAAAGTGAATTGCTAGAAGAAGTGTGTTCATTCAGAAGGAAAAAAAAACCAAACCATAAACAAAACAAACAAAAAGACGAAAAGAGGAGGTGATGGCATGAGTTACATAAAGTGAAAAAACGAGTTAAAAATAGAATGAGACCATAGCTAACTGAATAGAAATAGAAGAGAGGGAAAAAGAAATTTTAAAAGTAAACTCAATACAGAATTATAAAATAAAATACAAATCTATAATAGGAAAGACACATGAAGGTTAGAGAGAAACTAAAATTAAAAATAGTCATCCCTATGTCTAACCTACAAACATTCAGAAAGAAGAGCAAGAAAATGTCAAAATAGAATGTGTGGCATATGATTGATAACATTAGAGCATTATCTATTTCATCAGGATTATAATATACTGTCAATACAGATTGTGGAATAGGTTTTTACTATATAGTTGAGGATTTTTAGTTTTACTCTCACAGAATTATATTTGACTGGGTCTGCATCAAGGAGAATGTTATGAAACATCGATGCTTACAAAGAGTGGCTTTTTCCGTAAAAGAAGTTCCCAAACACTGCTGTGACACGTAATAGACCATATTGTACACAGGAATTTAATGAAATATGTGGCAAAAGCATCTCAACCTAATCAGTTGTGGATATCCTTTGTTACTGATTTTTCACTGTGAAAACTCATATCTGAATTATGTTCGCTGAGGTATATAGGTGCAGAACAAACAAGTAGATTTAAAGTGAAATGGCACAGGGTATAAATGCACCTACTTGTGACATTGCCTCTGCCTTAGGTTCCTCTGATTAATAACAGTTTCTGATGTTGCTTATACAGAATGAGCCATGAAAGATATCTGGAGGAAATTTCTCAATATTCTTGTTGCTGTAGAAAAAATATTTCTAGTTTAACCTATGCAACTCTGTGTAGGTATTTCTTTTCTACTTCTATCTGTTATACTTGTGTCCTGAGGATGGGTGGGGTATTCACCTCAAAGTGTGATTGTGGTAATTAATTTGACAACGGTCTACTCTGGTATGACCAATTAACACAGATGCTGAAATGTGGGGTTATTTATTTATTTATTTATTTGTTTGCCGTCTTGGCACTATTTTGGCCACAGTGGGGTTAAATTTCTCCATAGTACCTTGTACAAGGCTATGATTTGGATTTGTGCTGAAAATAATGTTGATAACAGACTAACATTTTGCTAAGTAGTGCTTACACTAAATCAGGGGCTTTTCAGCTTCTCCTGCTCTGCCAGCAAGTTGGAGGTGCACAGGAAGTTGGGAGGGGGCACAGCTGGGACAGCTGACCCCAGCTGGTCAAAGGCATATCCCATATTGTATGATGTCATGCTTAGTAGTAAAACTAGGGGAGAAATTGATGGGGGCAATGGGCACTGCTCAGCAACTGGTCAGGCATCAGTTTGTTGGTAGTGAGCAATTGTTTCCATTTGCATCACTTGTCTTTCTTGGGCTTTATTTTTCTCTTTTTGTATTTGTGGGTTTTTTAATTATTTTTTATTTTATTTTATTTTTTGGCTTCTGTTGTGTTTTGTTTTTTTTTTCTTACTACATCATCATAATCATTATTGTTATTTCTTTTGTATTATTAAACTGTCGATCTCAATCCATGAGTTTTCTGTTTTACTGTTCTGCTTCCGTCCCCCATCCCACTGTGGGGAAGTGAGCAACCGGTTGTGTGGTTGCCGGCTGGGGTTAAATCACAACTGTCAAGTAGTTTTGTATGACAAATATTGGGTCAAACTTACAAAGCAGTTAACCAGACATGGTTCACATCCCCAGTTTTCCAGCAGGAGCCTTTTCTGGCCGTACAAGCAAGTTGTGCTCTGTGTATTAACCTATCTTTGCCCATTTCAGTGCCATACATTTACTTATTTACTTATTGGCCAGTGAAGTATGAATGTGGAATAGTGCTTTTTGAAATTATTTCTGAATAGGATTGCCAAGGCAAGGGGATAAAAAAAAAAAAAAAAGCCACCTGCAAGCATCAGTGTGAGTAAGCACCACTTTCAGTGTAGCAGAGATGCCGCTCAGTAATTAGTAACTGGGCTTTGTGCACTAAGAGATAGATAGCCAACTGGCAAAGGCCTGATATTAAACACAAACAACTTGATCGTAGCTGCATCAGACCAGGCAGCAGCAACACAAACAGCTGACAGGTCTCATACCTCTGTTCAGCAGAGGGGACACCCATCTGCAAGGACAGTGGGGAGAGCGAGTAGCCTGGGGCTAGCCATGCTGCAACTAACTGTACCTCCAGCAGCAGTGGTTGAGACACTGAGCTCACCTGAGCTTTCTGCACAGGAGTATGTGCACAGCCACCTTTGAATGACCCCAGGAATATCCCTCTAGGAAGGTTAGGTTGAATGGAAAAGCTGGTTTAGCTCCCACCTTGCCCGAGGAGGCTGTCCTCAGCTGCAGAGCCTTACCATGTCTGCCTTTCAACCTTTGTGCACAACCACCTCCCTTACATCATGTGCTCCTCTGCTGCTCTCATTGTCATGGTTCTTGCAGAGAATTTGGTATCAGTGACCTTTCATATGTTTTTTTGTAAACTCCTATGGGCAGAAAAGTCCTCTTTTGCATATAATCTGTGGCTAGCACCTCTATAGTAAAACTGCAGAATGTCACAACTGAACTACATGCAGAATGCCTCACATTTTTGATAGAATACAATTGCTAAATATTAATGGAACAAACTAAGAGAAAAAATATCTTTATAACTGAGACAAATTACAAAAATAAGAACAAATAGAACAATTGTCAAATCACTTTGATGTTTCTCAGCTTTTTAAAACACATTAAGAAATGCCATATAGTAAAGTTTATCATCAGTCTTGATCTGATAAATCAAACAATTTCTGCCAGAATCTCTCTATGGAGTGTCAACAACTAGTACAAAAAATTAGAGGCAGTTTAAGCAAATGAATTCCAAAGAATAAAGAGGTTTCATATATGAAAGCTAAATGAATAGTAAAATATTCTAATTATTTTTCTTGGGTTTTTTTTTCAGAGAATTCATAAATGTGTTATTTTTTTTAGTAGTTGGTAACAGCTTGCCAAAGTTACAAACCAAGAAGTCTTCCAACACCTTAAGAGTTCCTACAGGAAAGATGGAGAGAGACTCAGGGAGTATAGTGATAGGACGGGGGTAACAGGTTTAAGCTGAAGGAGGGTAGATTTAGGTTAGGTATAAGGAAGAAATTCTTCACTCCGAGGGTGGTGAGTTCCTGGAACAGGTTTCCCTGTGAATCCGTGGATGTCCCATACATGGAAGTGCTCAAAACCAGGTTGGATGGGCCTTTAGGCAACCTGGTCTAGTGGAGGATGTCCTGGCTGAGTCTAGGTCAGAGATCAGTAGTTAAGAATCACAGACCTGCAAAGACAACCACATGCTTTTTCAATGACCTGCCCTTCCCCATCTCTTAATTTGCTCAGCATGATGCTCATGAGAAGCTGATCACAGATTTCATTCCTAATAACTGACATAAAATGCCACACTATTCACAAGAACCCTTGAACATCTTCTGTTATTTTGCTATAGTAGCTAATGTTCCTACATGTGTTTCTCCTAAAGTGTTAAATATGTGAACGAAGGGGTGAGGGGAGGGGCTGTGATAGGAAAAGGAATGATCAAAGATCAATTTAACCTAGGGAATAATGAGGTCATATGAAAACACAGGTGCCATTACATATTCCTGTGTATTCATATGATGCTCAAAGTAGTGTTTCTCATCATAATATTTCAAAATGAAAACATAATAAAGAACCAAAAGCAACATAATAAAGAAGCAAGGACCTTGAAATATTGAGTTAAACCAACCACAGAAAAATCAAATCAGTTGAAAGCCTGGAGGTAACTTGCATCTCTAATACACTGTATGTGCAAGAAAATACTATGTCTCTGGAGTTTCTTTCCCCTTTGGAGTGATTCTGCTATTGTGATTTATTTGTTTTTCTTAATATTTCTCTAGGCAATGATATCACTGGTATATTTTTTTCTCAGATAAGTGAATTCATTTCAGATTTTACCCCCGGAGGACTTAGAGGAATCCTGTGAGTGTATCAAAAAGAGGCTCTGCAGAAAAATCAAACCCTACATTTAAGTGATTAAAAATTCCTGGAAAGATTTCAGTTACGTAAATCAGAGAAGTTCAGTTAAAATCAGTTTCATCACCCAAATTCTGCTCTCTTTCTGGTTTCTGGGTTTTTTTTTGTTTTTTTTTTTTGATGGGAGGGGTGTGGTTTTTTGTGGGTTTTTTTTTTCCTGTAAAGTCCATGTCTTACTCTGTTCAGCTATGAAATAAGTCCAGTACAATTTTCTAAGGTTTAGTTTTTCAGCCTTTTTTAATGTATTATGGATCTTCTATATAAAAAAAAAGTAATAATGTTGGAGGAAGTAATAGAAATAGGAAATATAACCCCTCCCTACTAACCAACACCTTTAAATTTGTTTAAAAACTGTATTTCAATCTCTGCTCTTAGCTTATAAATAAGGATTTGAGCTGAAATTGATTGATACTATCTCAGAACAAAAGGTTACGTCAGAATTTTTATATTAACAAAAATTGCCAATGGGCATTGCGCTAGAGTTATTCTTTACTGTCTTGAAGAGAACTCAGGCAAACATCTGTTTGTCACACTGGGATTTCCTTCATGATGAGTAGCCAGAATCCTCTGTAGCAGCTGAGCAGACTTATGGAGGAATGCAAAAATCCATTTGGATACAAAGATGACAGGTTTAATCTTTAAATTCTCCCTCTCCTCCCTCGACCACCTCCTTCCTCCTAACTTGCCATGCTTTAAGTATCACATCCTATGAAATCTTTTGCATATGCAAGATTGGATTCCCACAGCCATTTAAGAGTTGGCCTTTTTATGAGAAAAAAAAAGTGTAGAATTACCTTTCTGATGATTCATTTGTGTCCCTTTTTAAGGACTACATAAGGCCAGCTAAAATGTCTTTGAGAGTGCTTTTTGGAAACAATGGGAAAATTCAAATTAGTTTAGGTTTTTTGTCATGCCGTAAAATAGGTGAGAGGAGCTGCTGAGAAAGCATTCTGATAATGCTTTTGAATCATTAGCTCCCTAATGCCCCTAAAATCTGGAGACACATATTTTCTTTAACTCCTTAAAGAGAGGCTTAATCTAGATAAGGACAAATATTTTAAAGCCATGAAGGTGTTGCTTATTTAAAGATTGCTTTTACCTACAATGGATTGAGATAAGAATAAGCAGCTTTTTCATTTATATTTCATGATACAATAATAATTCTCTAATATGTTTGTTAATTAAATCTATAACCTAGCTCTTTCTGCTTTGGATTTTTCTCCAGATCACTTTACTTTTCAGTCTTTTGTGGATTAGAACTAACAAGAACAATGCTGCAAAAACTTTGAAGTCTCTTTCTGAACTCTCACATTTTTCATGTTAGCTGATTGCTGGAGTTCAACCAGTGGTCTGTAAAGTAAGCAAATTTTTTTCATGTCAGCTTCCCTTCCAGATCTGATAACCATGAAACATAGAATTACTGACATTAGACACAAATTGACTAAATAACTAAATTCTAATTTTTCCTTTTTCTGTCCAGGCTTATTCTACATCCCAGACATTTCTCTTTGCCACACAAGTCAGGAATAGAGCTAAGAAGCAAACTTCCCTGTCATTGTACATTTTTGTAAGTACAATTAATGAGAACAAGAAAGCTGAGAATTAGATCACATCCCGTGAAGGTTGAGGGGCTAAGAAAGACATAGAAAAGCCTCTGTCTAAAAAGATGTACAGCTTTCTCTCCTACTCACAAACACACCTTTCTAAATCACGTTCAGGTTTTTACAAGGGACATTGTCTTCTTGAGAAAGAAGGATAGTTTAAGTCGTGACATCGTTGAAGTATTTGCTCAGCACTGAAAGGATTTGGTGAAGTTGTGTCTTTTATAGGCTGTTATTCACTGGAGTGCATACGCCCTTATATGCTGGTCTGATTCCATATATTAAATACTTAAAAGGGCCACAGGGAAACAGAAGTGCAACAAATTCTCCTCTGGACCAAGAAGTAGTTGTAGAGGTGTGTAGGATGACATGTGGTGATCTTTCTTGGCACCCTCCCTGCTGCTGAGGTTCATATCAAAGCTTCCCACACCAGCATGGGTGAGAATGGTAAAATCAGAGACACAGGAATTCATTCTGATGCTCAACTTACTTTCACTGGCTTCTAACAGATTACAGCTCTAAAAATCTATCCACAAAGCTAACAGAGGTCTCAAGATGTACAAAGAGCTGTTGCTCTCTTTTCCTTATCTCAGGCAGAGAAGCTTGTCTCAGGGTCAGGGGCTTTGTGTGCTGAACCTATTTTCAGGCTGAGCAACATTAAAGATTTCCCTTCCACAGAGAGAATAATTCATGGCCAGCCAGCTAAAGCCAGATTACATTTCAGGTTTATTGATACAAGGTGGTACAACCAAGACCAGAAAATACAGATTTATCTTTAGTATTTGAGGAACAATNGGAAAAAATTAAAATTCCAGAGGTGTGTGTGTGTGGGGTTTTTAGTTTATTTTTTCTTAAAACAGAATTTTATGGCTCTTGATGTACATTTTGTATTGCGATCACGCCCCCCCTGTATATTATCATGATTTCATTTTTTAATTAACATGTGGTAAGTCATTTCTGTGTGATACTCTTAGACTTCATGCTTGCATGTAAAGGGTATACAGTACCTCTAAGGGCTTTTTCTAATGTTAACAATTTTTTAGACTAACTGATTAGAATGTCTGACAGAGTTAGGCTTTAACTAATAATCTGATCTGAAATCTGAAAGAAGATTCCTCAAGATTTGAATTTGGTTTTTAGTTCTCTGTGAACTTCTTAATTTGTCTTGGGTATCAGGAACTGTGATCTAATTCTTAATGTTCTCTGTATATTTTACTAAGAATTTGCTGGAAAATGGAAAAATATCTTGCATAACCTTGGAAAGTAGTGCTAACTTAGAAATTGTCTATAGTTTTCCATTTTCTTATCACAAAGTTTATTAAGCACTTGAAATCCACAAGAACTATGGGGCAAACCAACAAACACCATTTCATATTTTCATGGGAAAACTTAGCTTCAAACAGGTATGCAGTAATGAAATATATTTTTAAGAGAGAAATGGAAAATATCAATACAGAAAGTGTGGAAAAGTAATGTAGAAAGACTCAAAATACATTGGTAAATGAACCATGTTAAAAAAACCAGTGGGATAGTACCATATAGTCCAGGGTACAGGCTCATGAAATTTTGATAGTAATAACATTTTCTTCTTTAAACTGAAAGCAAGTAATAGAAAAAACAGTCACTAAATTAGAATATTATTGAAGTATACGCTACAAGTTAAACAGGACTATGGAAAAGTAAGCATGCTCATTCAAACATTAAAATTAAGAACAGAGCTAGAAGAATGTTAGAAGAAAAGATAGAAAAATATATATGATGCCACAGGAAGGAGGAAGATAGAATCAGTAAAGTCCTTGAATCTTTCCCATACCTAGTTTTTGTCAGTCAAGTAGGCCTTGTAAGATTTATTTGTAAACATTAAATCCAGTTAAATAATTAAAGTTTAGAAGAGCTGAAGTTTAACCTCAGGACAAAAATTTTAAAAAAATGAAAAGTTCCTAATATGACATGTCGTATGGAACACTTGCTCTAGAGACAAAAATAGAGCTTGACAAAATGTAAACTGAGAAAGGATTTTGCAATTATTCATGAGGGGGAGCAAGGGGTGGCAAACACCATAGACATATTTATTTGAAGTTAGAAGTTGTTTTAAACATAAACTTGTTAGCATTAGGCTGAGAATTGTCAGGTGCATTTTGTTTGGCAGGTTTTAGCAAAGACAACATGTGATGAACTGACCACAACCCAAATTTCTTTTCCCCTTTTGTCACTGAGGAGGAGGTAGAGAAAATTGGAAGTGAAGATGAGCCCAGCCAGAAGAGGGATGGGGAGAGGTGTTTCAAGTTTTTATTTTATTTCTCATGCTCTACTCCATTTTGCTTGGTAATAGATTAATTTTTTAGATTAATTTTTTAGATTATTTTTTTTTCTAAATTGAGTCTGTTTTGCCGGTGATGGTAATTTGTGCATGATCTCTCCTTGTCCTTATCTTCACTGATGAGTCTATCATTTCCCCCTCCACCCCCTGTCCAGTTGAGAAGGTGGAGTGGTAGAGCACCATAGTGAGCACCTGGCATCCAGCCAGGGTCACTCCATCACAGCAAGTATCAGAGGGATTAGGTTGTGGAAAATGATTAAAAATTCTCAAAAGAAATTGTGAAATTTCATAATGGAGGTTGATCTTTGAAATGAAAGGATAGTACAGATTGATGGTCCAGAGAATCAAATTAATAGAGGTGGTAAATCAGGAGATCCTTATACTTACACATGCTGAAATGGATTTGTTAAGTAATCAGGTAACCAATTAGGCATCATATTCAGATTCTTTTGTCTATACTATAAGAAGTAACTGGATTATTTTATCTACAGCTTAGAAGAACCTTTTATGTGAATGAACAGAAATGTTTTTTCATCAGTGACAAGGTTTAAGTTTTCTCTCAATCTAGCTGTAAAAAAGTAATTTCCACTTTGGAGCTGCAATATTGTCTTGGCTGGTAGGATGACAGGGAGCATGAGCTTTCATGTCCTCCCTTTTTATTTGCAGCACTGATAATTCTCTCAGAAGTTCATCCAAGCTGTGCTGAGCAGCTGAGGAGCTGCTGTTATTAATCATTAAAAAAATCATAACTTTAAATATATAATTTGGAACTAATTAGTGTGATACAGTAGCAAATTCCTTGTAAATACATGCAAAATTTCCAGACAAGTAGGTCTCTGCAATTTTGTTGAGATTATTTAATCACATATATTTGGGACTGTTTTCCAGTAGAATGACAATTGTTTGGCAATCCTATTTGTTAGTTTTTATTAATTAATTTTATCAGTTAAAGAGAATTTAAAATGTATTGCATATTTTGGAACATATTTTGAACAGTTCTGATATCAGATATTAGATTTCATCATTTTTGTAGCTTAAAAAATATGCTAATTACCAGCTCCTTATAATAAAAAAAAAAAACCCTTAGGGGTGTGCAAAATATTTTAATGTGCATTTCTTATTTTTAAGAATGTTTCTACATGTAATCATACATAGTAATGCATACATAGCCCAAGCTACCATACTTCTCAAAATAAGAGCATATTTATTAATAATGGACATGCTCATTTTGCCTGATTCAAAATGCATTTGTTGGAAATTAATTGGAAGGGCATACATCATTACTGCTGTGTTCAGAAAGGTGCATAAAATAGCAGTAGAAAGTAACTGGGGGAGAAGAAAAAAAAAGCACATAAAAAACTAGAACATCCAGAACCGAAAATAACAGAGCAAAGAAATACAGTAGAACTGTGGGAAAAGCACATTAGGCAAGTAGAGAGATTTGACAACTACCTTAGGAATCAATATGGAAGTTAGATATTAATAATGCATTGGAGACCTAATCTCTAAATATTCATACACAGCACTACATCCTTCACTATCCTCTGCCTTGACCCTGCCTTAGCCTTTGTTGAATCCTTTGGAATTTTAATACTACCTTTAAGGTTTCAAAACTGTGTTTCTTTTCTGAAATGTGAAAACCATGTGGGCCGGTGTGGGGGGGTGGGAGGTGGGAGGGAGGGGGGTTAGAAAAAGCAGCCAGTAAACTTTAAACAGTGTCTTTCGGTATCCTAAAAGACGAATTTTCTAGACTAGTTCAGACCACAAGATCATTTCAAGGTACAATACATCTTTATCTATCACAAATTGGCATAGCCATTATGGAAGCAGAGGAGATATAATGATTTGCACTGGTGAAAATCTGCCCCTATGAAGTTCATAGTTTCTACTCTCCTCCAAATATGTGAAAAAAGAAAAATCCATATAATTTCAGACACCAAATGACCTTCCTATCAACCTTAATTGCTTCTGTACACTTCTTTCCTCCTGTCAAACTCTTCTGTTTACTTCTACAGATGAGCCTTGTCATCTGAAACCCTTCAAGGAAACAAAATTTGAAGACCAGTGGCTAAATATGTACATGCTGTGGCTTGGCCTTGGCTGACAGCCAGGCAGCCACCTGGACACTCTCTCTCCCACCTCATCAATGGGATGGAGGGAGAAAATAAACTGGGAAGATCATTTACTAATGACTATCCTGGACAAACCAGAATTTCTCCACTTAGAGAAAATTAATTTAAATTTTTATTAGTTGAAATATATTCAAATAGTGAGAAACAAAAGCAAAACCTAAAACATCACCCTACTCTTCCTCCCAGGCTTGACTTCACTTGCAGGTGATGGGACTGGGGAATATGGTCAGTCCATAAGAGTTCTCTGCTGCTCCTTCCACGTTGCACTTTTACCTTGCTCCAGTCTGGGTCCTTCCCATGAACGCAGTCTTCAGGATAAACGTGACCTAGCATGAACTCTCTGCTGTTGCAGTTTCCTTCTGGAGATATCTACCTGCTCCAGCATGGGGTCCTCCATGTGTTGTAGTGTGGATATCTGCTCTAGCATGATCTCCACAGGCTGCAGAGAAACCAATGTGCTCACAGCTGGAGAACCTCTTCCCCCTGCTTTCTCTCACCTGTTTCTCACCCTTTTTCTCTTGCTGCTCTCTCCCACAGCTACTGTGTAGTGTTTTGCCCTTTACAAAGTATGCTTAGCTGAGGGGCTCAGCTGTGCCCTGTGATGGGTGTGCTGGAGCCCTCTGGAACCAGGAGTGTCCAGCACAAGGCAGCCACCCCTGCAGTGCCCTCCTGGCCAAGACATTGCCACCTACACCTAATGCGCTAGGTAAAAGGTGTGAAGAGGTAAAGCAAACATACTGATGCCAGGAGGTCTCCTCGGCCTACTCCTCTGACACAGATAATTTTTGGCTGTCATGAGCACAGTCCCTTCCTCTCCCTCATGTAGAGACATGTTTATGGATCTGTTTAAACAGATTGTCACTTCTTCAACTGATCACAAGAAACTGAAGAACAGTTAGAAGCCTTATGTTTTAAAACCACATTTCTTGGCAGAGCAACCAGGACACTGTTAAACTGAAGATATTCCAAGATTTAGGAAGCAGTGATGCTGAAGCTATAGTCAGAGAAGTGTCAGTAAATTAGGCTAATTAGTTCTGAGAAGCTTCTCTGACCTACTTCAGACCCTGTTAAGATCCCAGAATTTGAAGAGCTTGTAATCATGGATTGTCTCCGTCTCCATTCAGATGTTTTTGGAAGAGTCGCTATGACTTTTTCTTCTTAGTGTGAATGAACAAGAAAACTGTATCTTATGTTAATTAAATTAAAATCAAGACAGGACTTGGCACTTAGGAAAAATATAGGATCAACTTTTATGTTACTCTAATTTATCAGTTTTGGACACTGCTTCATTTTCCCTGAGGCACTACCACTCATAAAATGAAGTGCCTTTTCTTTTTGTTGCTTCTTATTTTTTTTACCTTTTCATAAGGAGAAATGTATGTTTCAAATGTGCAATTCACTTAATTATCATGTCTTCAGACAATCTCAGACAGCCCTGAACTGCCAAGAATATAATATACTAAATAGCAAACAGTAAATCTTTCATCTTCAGACATGCTTTTCCTGTCAAGCATTGGAAGAAGGGTAAAGAAAATTATTTTTTAACAAAATAAACAGGATCTGGTAGGAGGATAGGTCAATCACATTAACTGGTTGTTTCAGGTGTTAAGTGTGTTTGTCTACTGGTTAACCATGAACTGTAGCTTGAATTCAAGGCCAAATTTGGGCATTTAGCTTATGAGACAAAAAAATTTCAACAGAACAGGAGGCTTAGTGGGTACTGGTGAAGACTGAACCTTCAGGTTCATCCATCATGGTCTTCTGTCCAGCAGCAACAGTCTCAAATTCATGTTTTTCTCATAGCACACTTAAATATCAACGTAGTGAGTCAATAATAAAATCAGAAATCGTATGAGTTCTGAGGCATTTTATGCTGAAGACTAACCTTCAACCTGAGATTTAATTGTCAGACTAGGTGTTTTTGAGACCTATAACTGAAAATATTAAGGCCTCATTAAGCTAATAAGCCATTCATTGTCCAAAAATGACAGGGAAGGAGAAAAAGATTATGTACAGACAAGATGGTAGTGATAAAGCAGAGTAATGTCTATTTTGGACCGACTACAGTGAAAAAGGATTCTCTCATGAAAATGAAATCAGGTGCCAAAAGATCAACTTTTATCTTTAAAAAAGTAAGCATAGCCTTCTCTGAAGCTTTTGTATAGAAGTTCAGTTTTTCATGAGAATTTTCACCTACCAATCATCTCCTCACACAATTTTGAAATAGGACAAAAAAAAAAAATCAACCAGAAACACATAAGTGAACAAGTTCACACAAAGAAACTTCAAAAATCCCCATTATTACAAAAAAAGTACGCAGCATATTGAGGAAAATCTGTGTTTCAGGAGCACTTTGTCCTGCTGGGAATCAGCTGTTCTACACTTTGCAGCTTCTGTCACTGCATATGAATAGGAAGAACTATGGGGTGTCTATCATTAGTGCCTCAGCACCTTGTATAATTTCATGTTACGTAGACAACTATATGAAGTGAACCTTATGGTAACTTTTATAGCATGTATCAAAAGTTTTATTTCTTCAACAAGGGTATGTATTGTCCTACAATGAACATAATACACTATTCACATGTCTTATAATACATTATGCAACATAATCTTCTTATGTCAGCTGGTGATTCATTCATCTTATGTTAGAGACAGCAGCAACTGGTGAGTAGTACAGGATTAACAAGCTTTTTCTAAAATGTTTTCTAACTTCAAAAACATAGTTAAACAGAAGAGAATTTTTATTTATAAATGACCTGGAAAGAATTGTCCATCATCACACCTGATGGCTGACAAACTGCTTCTCGACTCTGATATGTGCTTTTTGACATATTTCTTCATATTGTGTGTCTTAAAATACTTCCTTTTGGTATTTTTTTCTTTGTGACCTGTAGAAATTTCAATTTCCATAAAATATTTAAAATTACCCAATTTTAATCTTTCGTAGAAGAAAAAACACTAGAATATGAAGATAAGGGTCCGAATCAGCTGTGATTTCAGAATCAGCCGTGATTTCTATTGAAGGCAGTGGTAGATTTCCATTTGAGGGTGAGTCAAAAAGCTTTGACTTAGGCTGCCCAAGGAGGTGGTTGAGTCACCATCTCTGGATGTATTTAATAGATGGGTAGATGAGGTGCTCAGGGATATGGTTTAGGAGAGGACAGCTACGGTTGGACTCGATCTTAATCATCTTTTCCAACCTAGTGATTCTGCAATATACTATAAGCTACATGCATTCTCCTACAGCATTCAACTTGCAACACTTGCAAATCAATGAGTATACCTCAGTAATTTATAGTAGAGAGAGGCTACTTATATATTTTTGTTATTATAGGAAGGGTAGTTCAGAGCAATGGTATAATAAATTACTCACAAGGTAGTATCTACTAATATAATAGTGTATTTTAATCTGCTCCATGCAGATCTACTTGTTACTGCTGACAAAGTGGTGGGATTAGGAATGGCCCAGATGAACTCTTGAGGGTCCCCCCACTCTTATTTATATGGTAATATAGAAAAAGTAACATTAATACATTTGGGGTTTTTTCCTAGCCTTTTTTTTTCTTTATCTTAAAAAAAAAAATCACAAAATACACTTTATTGATCAAGAAAATGTCAGCCCAGCCTCAGTGCTGCTATAACATAGCATGATAAGGTGTCCCTGCCTATGGCATGGGCATTGGAACTAGATGATTTTTGAGGTCCCTTCCAACCCAAACCAGTCTGTGATTTCCGTTAGCTCATCATAAGTATCAACTCCATGATTTTCTGTGTTTAGCAACATGTAATTAAATGTAATTCTTCCCAGTGATGCTTGTTTCTCTCTCATATAATTGTCAACTTCTTTTCCAACTTGAGCTATACATTAGACAGATTATAACCATGATACAAATTGGATAGAAAAGAAATAAAATACAGATTGATTTCCTAAGTTTACAATCTCTTACGTTCCGCTAGATTCTTGTAGGCTATAGATTATCCACAATTTCTCTACATCTTCTGTGGAGCTAATTTTAGCCTTACTTTGAAAGCTGTATTTAAGTCCCTATCTATTCTAAACAACATGTATATTATCAATTTTCTAAGAGTACTTAGAATTTAAATGTTCTTATGTTCCCATATACAAAAATTGGTTTTTGTTAATTTAAATGTAAACCATTTGGAATTTAAAAAAAATAAATTCTAATAATCTTATTTTTTATGTTTTATAGAATAAAATCCAAAGTGCCTTTCTTGTTTCATTGCCTATTTTAAGCTTTCTGCTTCATTTTCACTTTTCCACTGAAAGTTAACTGAGACCTTAAGTAACTTGGGGAAAAAAATATGACATTTAATTGAAAACTTCATAATGACAGTTATGTGTTTTACCTATGACATTACATAGAATATTGTTAACTTTTCTTTTGCATATTCACAGAGAATATATTGATCATACGCAAGAAAACTGCAAACTTTAGTGCTGAAAAAAAATATACATACTAGCCAGTTTTCCAGCTGGTGTAAATCATTGCCTTCCTGAGACTGTACAGTTTCTGTCAGTATTATATACCCACCCTACTTTTTCCAACTTTTCATTGTATTATCCCTGCATGGTATATATGTTGTTATGAATAAAGTGCAGACCCTGACAGAGAACCTGGTACAACCCACAAGGAGAAAAGAAAAAAAAACCAAATCGAAATTGATTTTGGTGTGTTTTGGACCAGGCACTAGAACATCTTTTGCTTCAAACCTCATTAGGCATTTTCCATTCTTCAGTCTGTTCTGCCTGCTTCTGTTCCTGCCAGTACAAAATGTCACACTTGCAAAGTCGTGCAGCCATTTTAAACCTTTCTGTCACATGCCTTCAACCCAGCACATAGTTTTCGTTAGATAGCTATACTTTTCTTCCACTAATGATGGACTATATTCATAACTGGTGTAACTCTATTTTGGGTCACAAAGCTTTCTTTAAATCTAACATGCCTAAGCTATGGGCAGAGACAGGAAATGCATTACGTACAAGAACACTCTGAACTTGAATACCAAATCCTTCACAAAATTCTCTTTGGTGGTCGGCATTGTATTTATCAGTGATAAACTAAATTTCCCTTATATCTACGTCTTATCTTTACTTTGGATTTAAAAAAAATCACTGGCAAAAGAAAAAAATACAACCCAGCTAAAATATTCTAATATATAAGTAAAAAATAAAATAACATTTCTAGTACAAGATCTCTTCTTTTTTGAAGGACAAATAAGCCTTTCTCTGGAAAACTGAATAAACAGAAAAATTCAAAGAATGATGAGGTGTTTTTGTTTTGTGTGGCAAGGTTTTGTTAGTGGTGGCGGATGGCTTTCTCTCCGAAGCTGCTAGAAGCATCCCCTAGGTCTGATAGAGCCAATACCAGCCAGCTGAAGGATGGACTTGCAGCAGACCAACTCATAGACAGTCAGCATCAGTGATAGTGCCTCTGTGACCAGATACTTAAGAAGTTTAAAAAAACCCACAAACAGAATTGCAAATTGTAGCCTTTTTTTGCCACCAGAGAAAAGAGTGACAAGATGTAAGAAAATTTGCAGACACCAAGTCCAGTGAAGAAGGAGGGGAGGAGGTGCTGCAGGTGCTGGAACAGAGATTCCCCTGCAGCCCATGGAATATGATGTGGAGTAGAAATTCCACCTGCAGCCTTTGAAGGACCCCACGTTGGAGCAGGTGGAGACACATGAAAGATGCTGTGACCTGGTGGGAGGCCGACGCAGGTGCAAGCTCCTGGCAGGATCAGGTATTATATCAAGACAGTATTATTGGCTTTTTCCTACCTATGGTACTATTTTGATAGGAGGTCAGGTGTAGGATAACTGCTGACTTGCCCAGATAAACAAGTTTGCAGTAAAGTAGGCAGACGGTGTATAGCACAGAGACTACTTTAAACTAATTGTCTATGTAGATTATATTAGTGCGAACAAAGAATGTATTTGTAAAACTATCTGACTTTAAAGTGATTTATTTAATATGTGCTTGATATTTCTACACTGGAAATGAGCCTCCATTAGCAATAATACATCAATTTAGCTGTGCAGGCAAATTCTCTGAGGATATGTGAAATTAGGAGTTTAAATTATATAAGAGGTTCTTATAAAATGAGGTCATGTGCCCTATAAACAATGGGGAGTGAGCTTAAATTTTTTCCTTCAAGTAATTATGTTATTTTTCTTCAGCTTGCCTTACCACCCACTTATTCCATAGCATTGTCTATCTCTATTTTTCCAGACCTTTATACATATGCAATCTCTCCTCATATATATATATTTAATATATATTTTTATCTCTGTGCTTGTGTGTGTTTGTATATTCCTTCTGAGTTTTGAGATTTTAGCTACACCCATATGTGCTTAAATGAAGGAGTATTTAATCTGACATATCCACTGCGATGTCAGACAGAGAACTCCAAGGACACCTTTTTCTGGGGGAGGTCACCTTTCATCTCAGTCTGATGACAGCTGTTACCCCATCTTCTTTGGTGTGCCAGATTATCACATTTTTTAAATGAAAGGTTCATGGACATTTTTAAGCCCTTTTTTTTCCTCCCATCTTTTTGGTCTTTATGTTTCATTTCATTTTAGTTTTTGATAAAATTAGACTGTGACAACTCAAACGGTATTGAAGGTACCAAACAGATTCCTGTAACATTACGTCCTTTCACAGTGCTAGCCAGCAGCAATGACATTTTTCTGTCCAACAGGAGGTGTTCTAATGATACACAGCAGTAGCACTAGTTGGAGCCTAAGTGGCAGCCAATGTAGCATCAGTCCAGTCATTTTAAATTAAGTTTGGATGATAGATCAGTAGAACTGCAGAGCTTATGCGGCTGACAAAGAGTTTATGTGACTGCTTTTCTCTTTGACCTTTTTTTTTTCTTTTTCTATTACATTTGACTTTTGAAATCCAACCGTGATACACATGGTTAACTTAAGGCTTCTGGATTGCAAGATAGAACTTAATTGGGATGTAGAAAAGGTACAAAAACATGGAAAAATTGAACTTACAAGCCTGAATGGGTACTTCGTGACTGAAGCTCAGTTGTAAAAGGAGATTCAGATACAGGAGCTACTCAGACTTTCATTGTTACCCAGAAAATCACTTAGTTTTGCCTAATTCTCAATATTCTGGAAAAGAAACACAAGATTAATACTTTCTTAATTGACCCTAATCATTTACCGTGTTGGAATAGTACTGAAGCATAGCCTACATTATAGTACAAAAGATAATACTGTGCGTTTATCCAATAAATTCCAGTCAAAGATTACCAGTCACCAAAAGTATCTATCTGCAACACAGTGTTCTAGAGCATAAAACTGTTTTTTTTCATCCCAATTAAAGATGAGGTACCATAAATTATGAGTTTCATGTCACAAAAGGATTTTACTGCAGCAGGAATAAACTTGGATCTCCTGAGAATAGACTTTATCAGGATAAACATCTTTGCTCTTCTTGCACGTCTTTTAGTTTACTAGTGAGAAGCTTTCAGTAGTATATAATAAGTTACATTGCCCACAGTATATCAGTCTTTTTTGTTATTTAGATGAACACAGCCCATTTAGAAGTGTCTTACACTTACATAACACTTTTCTGGTTTATGTCTTTTTGTTTATAAAGGAAGAATAAATCCTTTCATTTATAACTGCAGTTGTGTTATGGCCACTGTTCTTGCACATGAAGGACAAATGTATTAACCTATTAGTAGGACAAGGGGAGAACTGAAGCATCTCTCCCTAGGACAAAAAGATACAAACCCAGCAGTAATTTCTTAGCCTGTTTCCAACACATTTGTAAGCAACTCACTTCTGCTAGTTAGCTACCCAGATCTAATATTCTCTGTTGGTGAGTGCACTTAATGTGGATCTTCCAAAGCTGCCAGCTTGGCTTTTCAAATGAAAAACACAATGTATTTGAGCTTTAAAAGCCTTGGATAAAACCACTAATTGCTTCAGGATGAAGGATTAATGCATTTTGGAAGCACATATTTTCCATCAGATCAGTTCTTAATGACTAATATGTGTCAAAATAATAACAAAACCCTCTACTTATGTACTTAAAGCACATGTTTCTGTTAAAACTCTTAAGAATCACTCATGAGGAAGAAAATTATGGTACTATCTGTGTCATGGAATTGTACCCTGAAATTATTGTTATTTAGTCATTGCAACAAGAAAAATATCCAAGAATCGTTCCTATGCAGTACAAGGAATACAGTTCTGTGTGGGTTTATTACAGCTCACAAGGTAAGCTTAACATGTGGCAGCCTGCCAGTACCTAAAACAGGTCTACAGAAAAGCTGGAGGGGGCTGTTTATCAGGGAGTGTAGTGATAGGACAAGGCATAATGGGTTTCAACTAAAAAACAGTAGATTTAGATTAGACATTAGGAAGAAATTATTTACTCAGGGCGGTGAGGCCCAGGCACAGGTTGCCCAGAGAAGCTGTGGCTGCCCCCTCCCTGGCAGTGTTCAAGGCCAGGCTGGATGGGGCTTTGGACAACCTGGACTAGTGAAGAGTGTCCCTGTCCATAGTAGGGTTAGTGGAACTAGATGTTTTTAATATTCCTCCAATCCAAATCTTTCCGTGCTTCTATGGTTCTATTGTGAGTAATGAGATAACTATAAGAAAACAATAGTAAAAAAGCACCATTGAAATGCTTACGAATTGCAAGGTTTTTTTTCTCTTCAGAAAAAAATTAAGCTTGATAATATTGTCTTTTGTTCCATAGAATTTCTGTAATTCATAGTTTGTGCAAAGAAGCAAGGACATGTAGCTTTGGGACTCTTACAGAAGAATAATATGGAAGACATGGCAGGGGGTTAGAATTAGATGATCTTTGAGGTCCCTTCCAACCCAAAGCATTCTATGATTCTATGACCACATTTTAGAAACAGAAAAATTTATAGAAAGTTAAAAGTTCACCAATCCCATTAAGCTAAAAAATCTTTAGGAAATATTTCTGTAGTAATGCAGTAGGTCTCGTAGCCTCTTTTGAAGATAATGCACTATAAAGAAGAACTTCTGTAATACAAACCTAAAGATTACTTCAGGACTTAATCAATTACAAACAAAATTAAAATTTTACCTTTTACTGTAATAAGTAGTTTTGACTTTATAATGTCCTTGCGGGGATCTGGGCATATTTACCTGCAGATAAGTATATACATTTATATGTGTAATTATAACACAACTGAGGAAAGAATATTAAAAAAAAAAACAAAACACCAAACCTGTTATTCTATGAAAATAATGCTATTATGCAACTAGAGATGTAATGTGCAAATAATAAGTATTTAACTACTATGTTATGTTTTTAGATTAATAGTTGTCATGCATGGTCAATACTACTGATTTAAGACTCTCTTGTGTTTACTTTGATAAACACCAAGATTTAGCAGGGTATTTGTACTCATTTTCTCTGCATATTGCCTTACTTTGAAAACATACGTATAGTACTCATTCTCTATACAGAACCTAATCCAAATTGGAGAGAATGAGTGGATAGTTCCGTATATTTAAAGAAAAAAAGTTCCAGTTAAAACTTATTTAGTTGTTTAATAATAATTTAAGGCTGAGAAAAAAACAAATTCTCCCCAGTATAGTGCAAAAAAGAGTGAAATAACATATTTGTGAAATGAAGAGTCTATAAATATTAAAAATAATGTTTTCATGTAAGCTCACTTTTCCAACTATTTACAAATAATAATTTTAAACAATTAATACTCAAGTATCTAAGTAGAAGTATTTTAGCGTATACAAGGGGAAAAAAAATTGTCAGAAGGAATTTTTTGTAATTATTTATCAATAAAAACCTGCTAAACAAAACAAGAAAGATCATTCTTGGCATAAGGAATATGGTCTTTTGGTTACAGACAGGGATATTTTTAAATCCCAGGTCATTCTAAGGACAGGAGCAGAAAGTCTGCAAATCATCTTTAAGTAGAAGTATTTTAGCGTATACAAGGGGAAAAAAAATTGTCAGAAGGAATTTTTTGTAATTATTTATCAATAAAAACCTGCTAAACAAAACAAGAAAGATCATTCTTGGCATAAGGAATATGGTCTTTTGGTTACAGACAGGGATATTTTTAAATCCCAGGTCATTCTAAGGACAGGAGCAGAAAGTCTGCAAATCATCTTAATGTTAGAATCTTCAATATGAAACATTTTTTAAATGTTTCATATTGAAGTCAATTTTGTTTCATATTTTGTCAATTTTCCATGAGTTTTTAAGACAGAGGAAACCACCATTTCACCTTTGTTTATAGCAGCCAGTAATTCACATTTGAATGCATAGATCATCAGGACACTTTCCTTATTGGTTTATTAGTTGAGTTTCTCTGAAAAGTAAAAATTAGCTTGCTGGAGAAAAAACTCTCTGTTGCCCCATTTCCTCATTGACTCACTTTGAACCTTTAAACAGTACAATCCTGTTGATTCTTCTATTTTTGCTTTCCACAGTTAACTGCATGAATGTTTTGTGATAGTCTCTTGACTATCCAGAAACATTTTTCATGACTTTGACACATAGATTGCACTGTTACTGCCTTGTTTAGTATTTGAACAAAGAATCTCAGAGCAATCTTGTCTCTTTTGGAACTGCCACAGAATGATTTTAGAATTATGTGACTTCTTCTTTTAACTAGGAAAACAAACTACAAAATGAAATTACATTTCAAACTTGTGCTATACATAACAGTGGGTACGCTTCCATAAAACAACAGGTGATGTAGCCTACAGAAAAAAATGTCAGGTCTTCATTCAGTGGCAAAGCATATTATCAATATAGGACAGTCAGAATTAAGAATGCTAATTCAGAATCAAGGACATTAATAATTAGTTGTCAGCAGTATAGTATAGTCTTGTTCTACCTCCAGGAAATGGCTTAGAAAAAATTAAATTCTATTCTGCTTATGGCTTGAATTGGATAGGTAGACAGTGTAGCAAAGTATACTCATGTCAACATTTTTTTAATAAGGAGAATATACTTAATGCTATATTAAAGAGGTATAATATGCTGTTGTACTTTCTGGAAAATTTGTACTTGTTACAGCTGCCACTGCAACTACAATAATAAAAAACCACAACCAAAACCTCAAGCTTAGCGCAAATTTCTTACTTATATTTTGCACAGGCTGAAAACTTAAATCAGAAAGTCAAGGTTTTCAGCTTAATAAGATAGGAAAAGGTTTAACGAGGGACTCACAAAAATAATCCACATTAAAATTTTAAATCTTCACAAACTGGATTTGAAGGAAACAAAAAGTCTGTATTCTTACCTTCTTCCTCCCTTTTGTTATCAGTGCTGTCTTATTCAAATACATATTATCTCTGTTTCTAGGGTGTTGAGGTTTTATTCTCCTTCGACACATGAAAGTGTCAGATATAAGAATCCTGACTTGCAGGTTTCCTCAACTAAATATAGACACCTTTCAGATATTTCAATAAAATGAAACTCACCACCTATTACATTGTTCACATGGTTATACATATTCATCCTGAAGAATCATCTTAGTTCAGAAAGAGTACCATGTAATTCATGGGACTATTTACAAAGTAATCAGAGATGTAAAGTGCTAAAATACAGTGGGACCAAGGATATGAGCTGGCTCAAGAAACTTAGGTAACTGAGGATATATGTGACTAATGTAGGTCATGTAAAAAAAAGAAAGGAAGCAGGACTTGGTGCCATTTTTTATGTACAAGGCAAATATTCTGGCCCAAACCATACAAAAGAGGAAATGAAAACATCAAACTTCTGAAGTTCAAGCCCTTTTTGTTTCATTGGAGATCAGAACTTTTCTGTTCCAACCACTGGTCCTGGTTGTGTGGCTAGATAGTTGGCTGTAGCTTAGCAGATTGCATCTGAGAGCACTATGCTTAATTTTTGGAGTAAGGAGAGTCTTTTGGTTTTGGTTTTGTTTTTATGAAACCAAAACAAGAGGAAAAAATATTTCTATAAAATATCAAGAAACCATTTAGGGTGTTTGGTCGTTGTCTTTTTGTTTGGTTGGGGTTTTTTAGGGAATAAATGTTACAAAGACTATTTCCTTTGATAATTTATTTTATTAATTTTTAACACAGGCAGCCTTATGAGAGTGTTTCATCTCTGCATTTTAGTCACTTTCATTTCTCACTAATTATACCTGCCACATCCAATTTTGCCATAAGTACTTTTAGACAGGGGCAGCCTTACACTTGCTCTCAGGATGTCTCCCGTTCTGGAGTTACATGTTTTTGTGACACAGAAGCATCAAGTGAGGTAACTAGTCTTAGTGACTTGCAGTAGGGGATTCAGTGATGTTGTAGCCTACATTGCAAATGTGCTTACCCCTGCTGTTCCTCTGTATACTTAACAAAGAACTCAAGGCACTGTTTTTACTTGAGTAAAATCCTTTGGTTTTCTGAATTTACAGGCCATATATATCACAAATAAAATGACAGCTGTGGATAGAAGTGATGAATGCTGATCAGGTTGGTGCTATTCTCTTGCTTGTGCCACACTGTGCTAAATTAATATTTTTATAATCTTTTAAAAATGTGTAATTTTTTCCAACTTACTGTTACAGCTTTTTTTGGATGGGTTTTTGTTTGTTTTATTGTTTCCCCCACAAGTATCCAAACAAAATTACAGGCAGTTATATTGAACACATGGATATCAAGGAAATTGGTTTCCATGGGAACCTTATCCACATGACAGTTTTCAAATGCTTTTCTGCTTTCCAGGTGACATTTCAGTAATTCTAACGGGTTTAATAATGCATGTGGACATGAAATATATAACATAAAATGATTTGTTTGTGTACATATGTGGACTGAACCTAAGCAAACAGCATATTGAGTGAACTGCTTTTTCAACTTCATGGCTGTGACAGTTTGCCTGTTTATTGTAAACTATTCCCAAGTATCTCATCTTGGGCCAAATCTCCATATCAGTTGTTCTGCATCTAAGTTTTAAGCACACATAGATTTCTAGAAGGAAGAAAATTAGTTTCTGCATAATGCATAATAAATTCACTATACATTAAGGGGATGCTTCATTATGAAGCATTCACATCTGAAACCAATTTTCTTCCTGCAGGAGGAGGCAACATTAAGAATGCTGCAGACTAATTGAGATAGCGAGGTGGCAGCAAAGCTGGAAATCTGTACAGAAACACGGTAACTGGTGAACCCTGCTGCCTTGATTAGCACATTAATTACAAAGCAGGTGTTAGCGGACTGTGTTAATGGGCTGCATAAAAGGTCAAGAGGGCTTAGCTATCATTTTTTTCCTCATCAAATTATTTAGTATGTATTTCACAGTTCTTGTGATTTGAATATGTCTGAGGAGGACTGGGTATCTCTATAAAGCAAAGAGACTTTTTCCTTATTTTTTCTTTTTTTTCTTCTTCCCTGTACTTGTAAGACAAGAGGCGGCTATGAATGAAAGTACGCAATAACTTGTCAATATAAAATTGTTTCATGAAAACCAGGGACTTAACAGCCAAGGAGTGCTCTACTTTTATGTTAAAATTCTACCAATGTGTGTTTATCTGGACTCATTGTACATCTCAGTGTGTCTCTCTGTAGCATAGAAGACAGTATAATAGCAAGCATAATCCTGAGATTATGAGGGGTTTTTGTTTGTGTTTTTTTTTCTTGTAGTTTTTGTTTGTTTGGTTTTGTTTTCTCCTTAGGGTAGATACTTAATTGTTCTATTATTTCTCTTTCTATTTTAGTTCAAGTTAGGATTTGCACATTCAAATGTTGCAGGTTTTTTAATCACTGAGGAGAAAAAGCTGCCTCCCTTTTCCTCCTCTTTAAGATTTGGAAGGCATGACTTATTCTGGCTTGAAAGCAATGGCCTTTCCAAAACAGAAAACTGGTTGAACAATTATTTAAAGAAAAGAGACAAGTGAAGTGTTTGATGGAAAATTAATTTAGTCATCATCTTTTATTTATTATAATGGGCCAGATAGTTTCACAATAAGGTGAAATACAGTGAAATAAACAAAGGAGATACAGAAGATGACAGTAATAAATGGAAGCAAGCATTGGAGAAAATTTTTTTAGATAATTTTTTATTATATTATGACAGAATACCAATATTCTAAATTTACCAACTTCAGAACTATAATTTCAGAGTTAATTTCTAATCATTTCAGAATAAACAACAACAAAAAAATTTTTAATATTTACACTATACATATCTTCCCATAAATCCTGACAATGAGATAGTACGTTAAAGATCACGTTCCAAACAGAGCTTTCTAATTTACCTTCATGGATTTTAGTGAGTAATATGTCTTGTGTTTGGGTCTTTTCACAGCTCTTCCAAAAGCAGAATTGTAGAATTTGTAAAATACAAACAGAACCATTCCGTCATTTTTCCAGTTCAATTATTTTATAAAAACTTTTTTGACAGTTTCTTATGTTTCTTTTAAGAAAAACTCACCCCCTGTGTGAGTTACACATCATTCTGGTCTCTCCTCTTCAAAGGCATTATTTGAAGATTGCTATTTCTGTTCTCTAGACATGGAAGAATGCATCACCAAGCAAAATGTTGTCTTTCTTCAGTACACAGTTATTTTTGCATGCTTCAACAGGAAGTCACACGCATATGCCCAGATGTCAGACATACCTTCCAGTGCATGGGAAGCCACACTTTGGTTTCTGCTGAGGGCTGTTCCAGGTGAAGACATCATTTCTGTCACTTTCCCACATCAGTATATCATGTGTGAACACAGAGCCCTGTGCAAGTTCCTGCAGAGGTGGAAGAAAATAATAAGTCTTTAACAACTGTAAATAGTTGTGACTACCTTTCCTAGATATTAGCTACAGTGGAGGATAAGCAGAAGCAATTCTTCTCATGCAGCATATCCCAACTTACATGGTGTTGAAATTGCAGCCGAGGTGACTAATGCAGAGGACAGAACATAGCTTAAGTGAATGTCATGGGAGAGCTGCAAACAGCTTTTGAAGGGAAGCTAATACTGAAATAAAATAACTCTGGGGCATCTTTTGGCAGCAAGGAGGCTATCACAGGTGTTCTGATCCACAAAGGTCAAATCTGGGGACATTCATTGTTATTCCCAGAGTGAAATTAAGGCACAAACTAGGTTGGATACTGTTAACTAAAGAAGTTTGATAGTTACTTTAACATTTGCCTAGATCCAGGGCTCTCCAGGCATCTCTGTCTTTTCCAACCCTGGACCTGGGCGCATGTGCAGGGGTTAGGTTTGTCTTGTGGTTAGACATGTTCCATCACTCTGGCAGTGGTGGGCGGTGTGATCCAGCAATGTTGACACAGAAATGCCTTGGCACAAACATTTGTTGAGACAAACAGTCTCGACAGTTTTTTTACACATGGGTTTTGTTCGCAGAGAGATCAAAGTGTATCTTTGGTGCAGACTCTCATATTCCAAACAACAAATAAGCCAAACAAGCTTATTGTTTTTGTTCTTGTCCACATCAAATGAGTTCCCTGGTTTTGTTTACATTTGATCACTGGATATTGCATATCTATCCCATATTGAAAACTTATGAGGATATAAATTTAAATAAAAAGTGTCTTGCATTCATAAATCCTAGACAGCAATTCGGTGGTTTATTATGCATGTATAAGCAGATAATATTTCTGAATAACTAGCATGAAAGTCTCTTTACATAGCACTAAAACATGTGGTTTTTCTCATTCTACAAATCAATGTTTTATTATATTTTTTTACAGATCATTTTTGGTAGCTTCAGAAATACCTGAATCCACTCAAGGTTTATCTTTTCCAATCTTTTACGAATTTTTTGTTGTGAGATATCACTATTACTGTAGTTAAAACTGTTCTTTTAAAATCTGTGGATTCAGATTTCTTGCTGAACTACTGTCTCCCTGAGAATACTTTGCAGGAAGAAAATAATAAAAGTGTTAATAACTATCCCAACTCAGTGACTTTCTTGCCTTATGTGAAACACATTTCAAATGTAAGTAGAGGTGGTGGGACAATAAGTAATTAAACTACCCAAGGACAGTTTTCTAGACCTCATGCCCTTTTTAGATAAACCTTGAAAGAGTAGTTTCTTCTTAGAAAGCATAGTAAACGTGATTCTGGAATCATATTTATTTGATCTGGGTCCAGATTCCAGACTTTTAAACAATGTCATAGCCAGTCATGTAATTTTTTCTGTTTGATCTTTTTTTTAATGTATCCAAGTACCCATGGCTTGCATTCCAGTCATTATAGGGGATCTCATTTCTATTAATTTCAGTAAGAGTTATCTTCCTAAATATTTACTGCAGCATGACAGCTAACCAGATCTCTCTCTCCATCTGTTTATTCAATGGGTCTCTGACTGATAAAATCACATAAAATATCTGTCTGTAAAAGTTAAGTTGCTATACACAATCTTTCCTTTGATTGCAAAAAAAGGTGACACTAGAAAGCCAGCCATATAGTCTTCTGTGAAAACCAAATTTGGCATTTTTATGATACATAAATTATTCCCAGTCTATAGCTGTTGATTTATTTCAGAATTCCTATTTCTGACATTTCTTATTACACTTAAGGTAAAAAAAAAATCACTTTTTCTTTTTCTCTCAAAAGAAAATACTGAAACTCTATACCTCTTATTTATTGTTTCCTAAAGTAAATACTTCTCCCTAAGCTACATTTTCTTTAATTTCTGGAGAATCATTTGGAAGATGGGAAAAGGGGAGCCAGGGAGAGAGGAATATTTTTATTGAATGACTGATGCCTAATGAGACAAACATGTTACCCTGGCTTTCCTCCAAATTCCAAGCTGTGAAGAAGAATTTTTGAGTTCATATGAATCACAGGGTAGATGAGTTTGGAAGGGCCCTCTGTACATCATCAGGCCCATCGTCCTGCTCAGACCATTTAATAGTGCTATAAACTATGTATTAGAATAAAAGTACATAATTTTAAAATAGTTTAAATTTATCAGTTGGAAAGTATGCCTGTAAGCATTGGAGCCTGATGTGTTTCATTGTCAAGTCTTGAATTATTTAAAATTAAATTTAAGTTAAATGGTCATTGAACCATACACTTGTGGATCATGGTACTATCAGTTTTATCAAATATGTGTTTTGAGTTTATTGCAAAAATAGCTAACATTCTTACAGTTATATCTGTGGGTACGAATGTTTGATGAGCGCAGCATATATGCACAGGCATTACCATATCCATATACTTGGTTTTGTTTATTTCTGCACAGATTTGTTAAAAAAGTAATAAAATTATTACTTTCAAAGCAACCATTTCCCCTAGTGCTTTCTCTCTTGTTCTCTCTTGCCTGCCTTACTACCACTGCCTGCTACTAAGTGAGGCTATCAAGGTCTCTTTGGTATCCATCAGTTCCAGTTTTATTGCACAGAAGCACTGTGCCTTTTTTGTGCCGAATCAGGTCAACTGCAGAGCAGCAGCAGAGTGATTGTGTGATTGACAAGCCTGCTTCTGGGATACCAGCTGACGTGAAAGTACATTGGTAGAGGAGGCTTCAATTAATTTAATAGAGAAGCAGCACAAGCTTTGTCATCAAAAAGATCTGACGAGCCACGTAATTTTATGGCATGAATCTTAAGAAATAACTGGATAAATATATGCAATGTCAGAACCAATCTTTAGAAATCATTCTAATATAAATTAACTGTAAGAAATGCTGATTAGGGAAGTGTTTGTCTTCAAGCTCACTCCTACAGCATTTATCCCTAAGGGTTCGTTTACAACAGTCTTAAAGAAACTGCTCAGACAAGGTTAAAACACCAGCAGGAGTTACAGAAAAGTTTAAGCCATTTTGGCACTTAAAGAGCAAGTTTGATGAGGTGAGAAAGCACCAAGCTGCAATAAACCAATCCCTGGAGCTTTATATAAACAACATTTACACATACAACCTCAGTCATTTCCCGGTTAGGTAAGTCAAGTATCAATGAAGTGGCAGGTTTAAGGGTAGCTCTGAGTTGTAGCAAAGACAACCACAAGCTAGCTTTGCTCCATGTGCCGGAATGTAGCCTGGTCAGAGCAGATGGAATCGTATGTTCAGGTATTTTTTAAGCTTCTGTTGGATTTCCAAAATCCAGCCCTTCTTTTCCTTTGCCAGTAGTATGCCACTATTTAAACTAATTTCAGCCTATGCTGAATGTGTCCATACAACACTGCAGCATAGGCAGAGCTGTGGCTATCCTGACACACTGTTTGCAGAACTCGTTAGGTCTGATTTCACAGACTTCTGTGATGGTGGCTGAATGTCAAGATGGAAATAAATGATGTTTTATACAGCATTCTGATACATGCTGGGTATCTAGGTTTAAAAGGCAGTCATCATTGCAAATCACGTGCCTCTCATAGCTTCTTATATGGCAATGTTTATCTCTGTGAAAACCGTGCATTCTTTCCATGAAGGGCATTGGTATTAAAACTTTGAAAATAATTAATAAAGTAACCTGAGGCTGTACAACTTTGTCCTCATTAGTAGGTGCAATGACAATGTATTTTGAGAGCTGTCAGTGACAGACTTCAACCACTCAGGCACATGAAATGCAAAGCAATATGAAAACAAACTCCTTAGTTCCATCACCTTTCAAACAAGATTTATGAATCTCAAAGCATAACTAGTAAATAGAGTAGAGCAAACCCAGATAATTACAACAAATAAGCAATAATTTGAGACTAAGGAACAGTTCAGTACCTTGGATGACTAATTAAATTTCCTTATATATTAACTTTTTGTCTAGCTTTCAAGCCATAGATACTTAGGTTATATTTTTAAATTTTTTTTTTATTTGTTTATGATTGACTCTTCTATTAGTTTCAATTAGTTTCAATTAGTTTTCAATTTAACTTCTTGGGTGTGGCAAGATTATTAACTGAAATAATACTGTTGTATAAATAGTCTGATGTGTGGCTGAGAGAATCCCTCCTGCTGAGTCATGAGGTTCAGAAAAGATCCCCTTGCTTTCTAAACTCTTCCTCAGAGAGAAGCCTAGGAGTAGGTAGGTCCAGTCTTAGTCCAAAACTTGGTCAGCAGTCTTAGGTCTAAAGGATTATATATATAGCCAGATGTAAGAGTCAATATTCCCCTGTCAGAACCCCCAAAAGGACTTTCACTGAGGCAGTTTCACAAAGTTGAAACTAATAGAAAGTTTATTAAAGCAACAGATATAAAGAGTTCTGAATTGCTGTTAGTAAATGCACTTACTGCAATACTGCTAATATATTGCCATCATTCAAATGCTAGCAAATAACTATCCCAGGTATCATTCATCAAAAAAATGAAATCACGTTTGCTTACCAAAAAGGCATCCTTGCCTTGGATGGAGGAGAAGGAGCACAGCCCATAGACTGCATCTTCAGGGTCTTCAATTTCCTCTCTCCCCTCTACCCATGGAGAGAACTTCCTCAACACCCTTTACACCCCAACCTTAGCTGTTTCTCCTAGGAGTGCCATTTAACTTGATTTGGATGGAGGGTCAAGTACGTAGGTGTATTGACTCTAATATTAATTTTATTATTAATAAAGCAAAATGTCTCACTCTGGGCACTGTGGCCTTCAAGAGACAGTGTAGAAACTGTTAATTCCACATTCTCTAGCCAAAACAGGCTAAAGAAGTACAAAAGTACAATCCCTAGGAAAGTTAGAGTATGTGTGTATGTGTGTGTGTGCACGTGTGTATATACATTATATTTTACAGTCTAGAACAAGTGACTGAGATCACGGGCACCCAAAAAAAAAATGCTTGACAAAAATTAATCTTCCTCCTTCATCTCTCTTAAAAATGTAATTAAAGTTGGAACGGACCTTATCCTTAATTTCGGGAAGAGATTAGCACTGGCTTCCTGTGGATAAACTGGAAAAGTCAGAACAGAAGTATAAGTAAATCCTACAAATTTCTCAGCTGAAACACCTCTTCTGGAGCTCATCAGAGCTCTTGCACAGTTATTGCTGTGTGTTACATCAGGATTGCATCTCCTGATCCCATGCATCAGGCAGAATACCTCTCAAAAGCTCAAAGGTATACATTAAGTCATAAATTAGTGAAAGACTTTCTCTATTTCATGCACAGTTCTGTGACCCTTAGTATGAATTTATCACACCATGCTATAGGTTGGGAAAGACTGAGACACAAGTTATTTTCCCTTCCTTCCTTCCTTCCTGGGATGGAATAGAAGGATTCAGTCTGTAAATACATGGCTCAGAGACTGGTACTACAGACAGGGCTTAGGCTTCTTTGATCATGTCTGCTTTTATAAGACAACAGGCCTGACTGGTGTGGAAATGGCTTATCATTCAGGGGAAGTAGGGTTCTAGGAAGAATGTATTGAGTTCTGGCCAGGAGTGGACAAGGAAAGAGTTGAAAGTTTGTGGGTGAGAATTAAAGGACAGGCTGGCATGGGGGATACTGTTGTGGGTGTCTATTACAGGCCTCCTGATCAAGAGGAGGAAGTTGATGAGGCTTTCTACAGGTAACTGAGAGTAGTCTCGCAATCACAGGCCCTTGTTCTTATGGGGGACTTCAACTTCCCAGATATTTGCTGGAATGCCTACACGGCCAGCCACTCGCAGTCCAGGAGGTTCCTCCAGTGCATTGATCACAACTTCCTGATGCAAATGGTGAATGAACCCACTAGGAGAAGAGCACTACTCCTCAGGTAGGACCACAAACTTGGACTTCGGCAGGGCAAACTTTGGCCTCTTTGAGCAATTACTGGGGAAAGTCCCATGGGACAGGGTACTGGAAGGAAAGGGTCCAAGATAGCTGGTCCATATTCAAGGACTGCTTCTTCCAACCTCAAGATCAGAGCATCCCAAAGGGAAAAATATCAAGAAGAGGAGCCAGAAGACCTATGTGGAAAAATCAGGGGACTTCTGGACAAACTCAAGTGGAAGAAGAGAGTCTACAGGTCATAGTAGAGGATGGCCACTTGGGAGGAATATAAGGCTGTTTTCAGAGTATGTAGGGTGGCAGCTAGGAAATCTAAGGCCTCTTAAAATGAAACCTTGCAAGGATGGTCAAGGACAACAGAAAGGGCTTCTTCAATTACACTGTAGACAAAACTATCACTAGAGGCAGTGTAGGTCCACTGATGAATGAGGTGGGTGCCCTAGTGACTGAGGGCACTAATTAGGCAGAGTTATGAATGCCTTCTTTGCCTCTGTGTTTACTGTTGGAGACTGTTTTCAGAAGCCCCAGATGGCTGAAGCCCCAGAGGGAATCAGAATAAATGAGAAGTCTGTCGTGGTTGATCAGGACTAGGTCAGGGATCAGTTAAGCCATCTAGACATCCATAAATCCATGGATCCTGACGAGACACACTCAAGGGTGCTGAGGGAGTGGCAGAAGTCATTTCTAGACCACTGTCCATTATCTTTCAGAAATCGAGGGAAATAGGACAGGTGCCTGAGGACTGAAGGAAACCAAATATCACTCCAGTCTTCAAAAAGGGCAGGAAGGAGGACCTGGGTAACTACAGACTGGTTAGCCTCACTTCCATCCCGGCAAAGGAGATGAAACTACTTACTCTTGGTACTGTTTCTAGGCACAACAAGAATGAGAGGTTTGTTAGGAGTAGTCAGCATGGTTTCACCAAGGGGAAATCATGTTTGACTGACCGAATAGCCTGTGGCTATTAGAAGGAGGGTGGCTAGAAGGTTAAGAGAGGGCCTTTTCCCCATCTACTCTGCCCTGGTGAGACCACGCCTGGAATACTGTGTCCAGCTCTGGGCCCCTCAGTTCAAGAAGGACATACAACTCCTTGAAAGAGTCCAGCACAGGGCCACCAAGATGATGGAGTGGAACATCTTCCTTATGAGGACAGGCTGAGGGAGCCTGGTCTCTAGCTTGGAGAAGAGGAGACTGAGGGGTGATCTCACTACTGTTTATAAATATCTTAAGTGTGAGTGTCAGGAGGACAGAGCCAGGTTCTACTTGGTGATGGCCAGTGATAGGACAAGGGGCAATGGGTCCAAGCTGGAACACAGCAAGTTCCGTGTGAATGTAAGGAAAAACTTGTTCACTGTGAGGGTAAGGGAGCATTGGAACAGGCTGCCCTGAGAGGTCATGGAGTCTCCTTCTCTGGAGATATTCAAGACCAGTCTGGACACATTCCTGTGTGATCTAATCTAGGTGGTCCTGCTCAGGCAGGGGGGTTGGACTAAATGATCTTTCATGGTCCCTTCAAACTCCTCACATTTTTTGATTCTGTGATTTAGTGATTCTTGTTTGTCAGTAAACTGGCATATAAATACCTTGGCAATTGTAGCATTTATGACCCATCTGAAGTTCTTTGAAGTCTTTATTTTGAACTTAATTCATAACTTAAATTCTTTACTGATTCATAGGAAATAGTCCTAAGTAAATACAAAAAAGTGATGACATGTAAGTTAGTGACATCTGAACTGATTAAGTGCAGACTTTGCACTCTAGTTTCTGTAGATCTGTGCTTTGAGATGGTAGCACAGGATCTTCCAGAATGAGTAAAATTGTGTATCTTTACCTTTGTCCAAATTTTTAAAATTTCAGAAGTTGTTTCCAGATTAATAAACTAGGTGGGAATTAAATTCTTAAGGCATGGATTCCTGATCCCTTAAATAAACAAATTTGAATCTCAATTGACTATTAATTTATATTTATGTATATTTTATAAGTGTGTAGGACCTTAAAAGTATCATAAATTATGATGTAGATATATAGATGATGGAGAAAGGAAACTGAGCATGTATTTCTGTGTACATTTGGAAGATGCTCTTTCAGTCCTGATATTCCTCAGTCTGTGTCAGGTTTCCATTAGTACAAAATTTAGTATGGTAAATTATCATGAATATGAGGTTAGGATAAGATTTCAGAAGTGCTCAAAACTGTGTTCTATAAACTCAAGTCAGATGCTGAGTTCAGTGGGACAAAGATGAGTCCATTATTGACAATATTACAAAAGTCCTACAGTAAATATTTTGGGCAAAGTCTTATTAAGAAATGCATAATTTTAAATTTCATTATTTTATAACCTTCATATTAAGCTGAATAATCTATAGAGTCAAGCATAGATTCAGGATTTCAATTCTTTGCTGCCACAAAAAATATGTGAAACTACAGCAACCATTAATCTCAATACGGAGTCAAGAAGATAAGTAGTACTAAGAACAGCTTTACTAGATTTTGCTTGTAATGAGTTAGATACCTTAAACACTACTGCTTTTATTCTTCTGTAAATCCACTAGCTTTATATTCTTTTCAAGAATGTCCTGTACTTCAGTTCTTGAGAATTTAATTTCATGCATATATTTAGATGGTTACCTAAACCACTTTTTCTAATGTACTTTGACTTCCATTTAAAAATTACTTTTCATATATAGTAAATTGTATTCTCCTGTATCAAAATATTTCAGAAATTAATATAAATTTATACAGCAAAATCTCTGAACATTTAAAGATCCTATGTGAACTCTTTGAAACCCTATTAATATAAAGGAATTCCACTGCATAAGACAGAGAAATTAGTTTGATACAAATTCCACTGATGTTTTCTTTTACAGATATATGCATATATGTTATACAATATAGATATATATATACACATACATATGAAATGCATATTTCAGTAAAACAAATAAGTATTGCTGCACAAACTTTAGTTTCATACTTTCCAAGTTTGTAGGTGTGTTTATGCTTAAAATACACAATTCTATTTGATGTTGTTATGATCTTCTCTGTTTCATTAGTTAGATGCATCCAANTAGAATCATAGAATGGTTGAGTTGGAAGAGACCATGTCTTTAGTGAGAAAGGTTAATACTCTTTCAAATTAAACATGGAATTATGCCTTTATTGCTTACCTGAATTCTATTTCAAGATCTGTTTGGAGTCCTTTTGTACTGTTGGC
>VXBZ01004519.1:94912-126565 GCA_013399135.1 Heliornis fulica | reverse complement strand
ACAGTCCTCCAGTCCTCCACAACCTTTTCCACATAAGTCCTTGGCAACGGGGCCTAGGCTCTTCACCAACTGCCCCAGCATAGGTCACTGCTATAAACTCATAAAATATCTCTCAGTCCCAGACTGCTGGCCCCAGCCTGGTCCCCCACAGAGTCACAAGCCCCCTGCCAGCAAACCTGCCCCACATTGGCCTCCATTTGTATCTCTCTGCCTCTTATCTCTCTCCACTGGCTGCAGGTGCTGCCAGGGGCTTGCTCCAGTGCAGGTCACAGATTATTCCATACTCCTCCACCTGCTCCATGGTGGGCTCCTGCCTAGCCCAGGTGCCTCTCCATGGGCTACAAGTGGGGTCTCTTCATCCTCCATGGTCTGCAGGGGGACACCCACTTTCCCATGGTATTCTCCACAGGCCTCAGGCAATCTTCTCTCAGCACCTCCTCCTGTCCCCATTCACTGACCTTGGTGTCTGCAAAGTTTCTTACATCTTCTCACTCCCTTTTCTGGTGGTAAAACGCGGCTGTTTGTGTTTTTTCTCTCTAAAATGTTATTCCCAGAGGTGCTGTGACAGGCACTGATTGGCCCATCCGGCTTTGTCAGTAACAGGGTTTGGGAGTTTGGCCTTGGGAGCACAGCTGGGATTTGCTTTGTTGTACTGTTAAGAAGTGTCTTCTTAACAGTACAACAAAGACAACAATGTGTCTTCTTCTTAAAGAAGACACATTGCAAACCCACCACACATATATAGTTGGCCACATATCTCAAGGAGCTGCTTCCAACATCAGGTCCTAGTCTCTGGAATATCCTGGCCTGTAAACTGTTTAAAAAACTGTCAGAAAGAGAAAAAAAAAGAGGGAAATTCAGGACATGCTGGGAAAAATTTCTCCCCAAAATACCCTAGTTTCTATTGTGTTTGAGGTTTTTTTGGTTTGTTTTGTAAATTTTTCCTCTCAGTACCATTTTAATAATATTTTACTTCATTATTTTACTGTTACTTCCTGCATATAAAATTATTGAGGCATGTGGTAGGTTGCAGAGTGTGAGGAGTTATTCTGATCAGTACTGCATGCTGAACTTTCCTAAGGCTTCTGATAAGAATACACAAGTGATGATTTCTTCTCTATTGTGAATGCAGCAGCATTGAAATTACTGATCTCCATGCCTAGCCCAGACTTATTTAGAGAAATAAAATTGTAGTCTGTCTCTTCTAATGAGGGAGCAGAATGCTGTCCACATCATACAGTAATCCTTTTTAAAGCAGGGACACTGTGTATAATTTTCTACATAAATGGAAAAAAAGTAATCTTATCTACTGCATATCCCCCTTTCAGTGTTATGCTGGTTTTGTCAGACTAAAGCTGTTGACAGAAATTTCTCCACTCAGATGAGAAGCAAAGATGAGAAAAGGCATTGCAATGCTGATGGAAAAGATTTATATAATGAGACAAATCCCAGAATCTCTAGGGAGCTAATTCAGTATGGAAACCATTTCATGTTTCTTTCATTATGGGAACGATATTATAACTATTAAAAGTAAAGAAGTGAGATTGTCCATGCAGTTATTTTAATAGGATGGTTCTGAGTGGGTCACCATTTGGTGAACAGAAAGAAGAGCACATAAACCTATTTTTCAAGTGCACCATGCTTCAAACAATTCCAATCTATCACGGGATGGTGGCTTTAGAACCTCTGATTGTATAAACCTGTCAAGGCAGTACAACATAAACAGCACAATCTACCAGAGCTGCAAAACTATTATTGGAGGAGTCCATTTAGTTTCATAAACTTTTCCCAATTCCTTGACACCTTAAACAAAATATGACAGGCATTTATATTGTATAGTATAAAAAAAAGATCACTTACTGCGTGAAAAATCTTATCTAGTGGCTTTACCAATGAGGAGAGAAAAGACAAAGTAATGGAAACCAAAAAGCACTTTGTGGTACTTTATACTAGTTTTTGAAGCGCACCAGTAAATTTGGAATTCCTGCAATCTTTGCAGAAGTATCTTTGCTATCTAAGTTCAGTTACTCTCAAGGAGGAAGGTTGCCTATCACAGGTGTATGAAGTCCCTTATGAGGAAAATGGAGTGGTTGCAAATAATGCTGTTTCTTCTGAAGAGTCAGTTTTTAATTTTGGTCAAGTGAAGAATTTTGCTTTTGTCTTTCAGGGGTGTTTGTAGTTGTTACAAAAGATGTTGTTTACAGTACATAGGCTGAAGTGTAAAGTCATATACACTGACCTGTCAACCTGTGTGAAGAGAGTCTGCCAGTTAATCTTTGGGAGAAAAAAAAATTAAAAATAAAATACCTCAAGCTCAAGGCAAAACTATCCTTGGCTCAGATATCTATTTTCTATACAGTAATTACCCTATGTAAACTGAGCTCTCCTAACAGAAAAACACCCCGAGGCAAGTTTGAAATACAGCATTGTAGTTTATAGAACTGGACCAAATTTCTCAAAAATAGACCATTAAGAAGTCTCCCTGACTATTGACTTGAATAGCACAGGCTGATCACACAGGAGAGCATGCTGATATGAAGAGAGACAAGCATACTTTCAAGGGACTGAGATTTGAAATATTGATTCAGTCACATTAATTGAATTTTTGCCTTGAGAAGTGATTACAAAAATGTTTCTCCAATATTAATTTGTATCTGCTTTGGATAAGATTAACATTAATTTCTTCACCAGTCCCCATTACTCTTTTATTATTCATTAGCATCTCCCTTTGCATGTGTAAGAGACCTTGATGAAGCATGTTTATTCATAGACTAACCTTTTTAAATAATTCTAACAGCTCTCTAACAGAAACCTTCCTGGCATGCTGAATATCTCGCCTTTGTTTCATTATTCAATCCTTGTGCTCTATCCTCCACTTGAGATGCTGAACATGAATCATACTGCTCTTCCTACTGCTCTCTTCCTCCCACTGAAATGTCCTCTGCAGCCTGATCCCACAGGATAGCTCTGTTCACAAAATACTGCAGCAAATTGTCTCCTGCTAAAATCTAGGACAGTATAATTTCCACAGAGCTTGAGTGCAATTATTGATTTATGCTGTCCCTAGTTCATCACATATTTGTTATCATGTTTTAATTCATTGTTCATTTACCTCTCATTAGAATATTTGGTGTGAGCTAGTCCTTGATGAGAGCTCTAGAGGCAGCGTTTTATTTTTTGCTTTGTATTTACAAATTTGTGACTATTTTTTTCAAACAGACAACAGGCAGAGAAAGGAACATAAAAAAAAGGAACAAATCAATTAATTTCTTCTCCCTTTGCAAAATCTATATGCTTACCTCCAGCACTTGCTAGGTTTTAATGAATATGCACCTCAATATTCACTACAAAAAATGTATTTTAAAATACAGAATGCATACATGCATTCAAATTTCTGATAAGCCCTCCTTCCACAGCAATAATATGTAGTTGCCTGCAGCAAAATGCTGTCATGCCTTGCATTATCTTTTTGTATTTATCTTGCTATAATACCCAGAGGCCCTAATAGAGATAGTGTTACAAATGCAGAGATTTGCTTCCTGCTCTAAAGAGTTTAAAAATTTTAATTTTCCAACTTAAAAACAAATTAGTGGACTATTTCTTCCCTTTTCCAATTAGGTTTAGAAAGAACTCTGGCAAAAAAATACATTAACAATGCACTCAAGTATTACATAGCTAGAAATATAATCTATTTCATGGAGGAGAAAAAACACATGTTCATGTAAATTCAGAAGCTTTTATACTGAATCAGTATCATTAGATATTAAAGAATGCACAGCTGAAATACATATCGTAGAATAAAAAAAGAAAGAGAATTAGGTTCTCATAAATATTGTTCAAAATGCTTCCTTTTAATATTTTTTAAATTTTGTTTTGCTTCATGGGGTGTGGTGGTTTGACTCTGGCTGGAGGCAAGAATACCGACAAAGTTGCTCTATCACTCCCATCTTAGCTGGACAGAGAGAAAATGTATATTGAGAGTCTTTGGAGTCGAGATAAGGACACACAGAGATCATTCTGCAATTAGTGACACTTGGCAAAACAGACTCAACACAGAAGAAAGGAAAGAAAACTCTCTAATTTATTACACTACACTACAGAAACACACAGAGAAACCAGAGTTGGATAATGAGAAGTACAGACAGCGTGTAAAACACCACCCCCTGGCCCTCCCTTCTTTGCAGATTTCACTTCATTCATGATTTTCTCCTCCCCAGGATGACAAGTGGGAAAGGGGTGGCAGGAAGGGGCAGGGGAAATAGGGAATGGAGGCATTCTTTTTCTCACTCTCTCTCTCATTTCTCTCCATGGGCTATAGATGCTGTCAGGTACTTGCTCCAAGTAGGTCACAGATTCTTCCATATTCCTCCACCTGCTCCACGGTGGGCTCCTGCCTGACCAAGAGCTACAAGTGGGGTCTCTTCATCCTTCATGGGCTGCGTGGGGACACCCGCTTCACCACGGTATTCTCCACTGGCCGCAGGGAATCTTCTCCCAGCACCTCCACCTCCCCACCTTCGCTGACCTTGGTGTCTGCAAAGTTTCTTACATCTTCTCACTCCCTTCTCTGGTGGCAAAATGCAGCTGTTTATGTTTTTCTGTCTCTAAAATGTGATTCCCAGGGGCCCGTGACCAGCCTGGCTAGCCTTTTCAGCAGAAGATTCTGGCCTTGAAAGTCCATATGGTATTTACTCCTTGGACCTCAGAGAAGCTACTAGCTGCTTCTTACAGAAGCCACCCCTCAAAATCACAACATGGGGAAAGAAGCCCTTACAAGCTTTGCAGACTTTTTTGGAGAGGTTAGGATAGGAAAGATTTCTCTTTCAGCATTTCACTTTTGAAATATTTTAAAATATTTACTCCAATCTAAAGAAAAAAAAAATGTTGCTTCCAAAATGGAACAAATATCTTTAAGAGTGGGTGCTTTGTGGGACAATATGTAGAGAGCTTGGGAAACACACTATTTTCACTCTCAGTAGACTTGTATTATCTCAACAAGCAAAAATGTATATCCCTGATTCCCATTAATGCTAATATAACCAGCACCTTTTACTATTAACCTCCCACAGACTCCAGAACGCACTCTTTCTTCCCACCATCCCTCCACACTGTGTAAACCAGGAGAGACAGATGAACAAACCTAAGCATTTTGTAATTTTAAAAGTGAGATAAATGAAACTTAAGTGAACAGACAGAAAACAAAAGTGCTTGTCTTAGCTAATGAACTGAATTGTCTTCTGCTAGTCTTTAAATACAGTTACTGACACAGCTTTAAATATACTGACTTAGAATCATAGAATTGTAAAGGTTGGAAATGATCATCCAGTCCAACCACTAACCTACCGCCACCAAGTCTACCCTTAGACCATGTCCTCAAGCACTGCATCCACCCATCTTTTAAACATCTCAAGAGATGGGGACTCAACCACCTCCCTGGGTAGACTGTTCCAGTGCTTGATGCCTCTCTCAGTAAAGAAGTTCTTCCTAATATCCAACCTAAATTTTCCCTGGTGCAACTTGAGGCCATTACCTCGAGTTCTGTCACCGGTTACTGGGGAGGAGAGACCAACCCCCACCTCACTGCACCCTCCTTTCAGGTAGCTGTAGAGAGCAATAAGGTCTCCCCTCAGTCTCCTCTTCTCCAAAGGAATTGAAAATTTCACCAGACTTTTTTTTCTGCCTTTTTTTTTGTTTGTTTTTCAATTGAAGACTGAAAGGGGCTTAGTGGGGAAAAAATAAAAGAAAAAAAGAAGAAAAGAGAAAAAAAATTACTGAAATGGAGAAATTATTATTATTGCCATGGATAGTTCTATGTAATTCTTGGATGAAACAAGTACTTTGACCATGCCCTACATGCCCCAAGCCATGAGTATTTAAAATCTATCTTTATTAATGCACTACCTGACAGCTGTGATGCCTGTGGTAAGACATTTGAAACCTGCAGGGTTAAATGCAGGGCATCCTTTGTGTTGTGAAAGGTGAGAGAGAAAGGACTTGGTTTGTAGAAACATAGTTTTTCTGAACCCTTCAGAGCCTGAGTGGAAGGCCACAGTCCTTATGGTGTTGTAGATGGCCTCTGCCTGCTTAATCACCCACCGCAGAGTTTACATTTTTCTATCCCAAACTATGGATTTCTTGCAACAATTACTTAGAGCTACTGACAGCCAATCTAACTTTTGTCAATTTTTTTTTTTCCATTGCCAGAAGTGGCTATTCTGGGGCAATACTTTTGACTTTTCACTGACTTCCTAAGACTACAACCATTTTGGTTTATATTTGCAGTTTATGGTTCTTCAGAGTGGGTCTAGTTTTATGTCTCAAGCAAGGAGACCACACAGCATATAAAGCAGGTGTTATTGGTTACTGAGCAGATTTCTGACATGAGGTTTGTAGGCAATTGTTTTCTTTGCTGGCTTGCAGACTTTGGACCTAGAAGTGTTTTACTTGTAAACTATACATTACTGAAGGATTCTCATGGAAAAATGCATATTAAAGTCTAACCTTTCCTTTTATGAATAGAAGTCAGGAAGGTAGCAGTAAATTTTCAAAGCTCTGTGTAGGTTTTTTAGCTGCAAGACTCACATTAAATTCAATAGGCCATATGTTCTATTGGCTTACAGGCTGCAGAGGTTAATTTCATCATGTAACTTATTTTCAAAATTGTCTCAACAGCTCCATCTTTTGAGGAAGGACACAGATTTTGGATGCAGGAAACCTTAGTAAAGTCCCCAGCTCCCCATGTTCTTGTATCATCTAATGTTATGCCTTCAATGAACACATTTTTCATCTCCTTTCCTCCCAGTCTTCTGTCTTAATAGCAGCACATGAGGATGAAAACATCACAGCTTCAACTATAGAAGCCACATCACTAAGAATGTGTTATTAACCAAGTATTGTTCTCCCCACTGGTGGACCATGGAATACTATAGAGTACTAAAAACTTTGATAAAAAGTATTTCAACAGACATATCTGTTGAGAAAAAACTTCTTACTCATAAAGCTGTCTTCACATTTATAAGTGACATCTAAAAGCAAAGGTTGAAAAATATCTCAGCTAAACTGAAAAACACTTTCAATCAGTTCATCTCTATTCATAACTTTTTATTGAGTGCACCCTTGCAAGTCTGCCGATGCCACCAATCTGTGTGGTGCAGTCAACACACTGGAGGGAAAGGATGATCTCTTGAGGGATCTTGACAGGCTTGAGAGGTGAGCCCATTCAAACCACATGAAGTTCAACAGTGTCAGGTGCAAGGTCCTGCACTTGGGTCAGGGCAATCCCAAACACAATTACAGGCTCATCGGAAATTGGACTGAGAGCAGCCCTGAGGAGAAGGACTTGGGGGTGTAGATTTATGACCTAGCAGTGTGAGGTTGCTCAGCATGACCCAGGAAATGCACACTTATAGCCCTCAAACCCAACCATATCCTGGGCTGCATCAAAAGAACTGTGCCCAGCATGTAGAAGGAGGTGATTCCTGTCCTCTCATGAGACACCACATGTAGGACTGTGTCCAGCTCTGAAGTCCTCGGTACAAAAAAGACATGGAGCTGTTGGATCGAGTTCAGAGGAGGGCGACAAAGGTGATCTGAGACCTGGAGCACCTCTCCTATGAGGACATGCTGAGAGATTTGGGCTTGTTCAGCCAGGAGAAGAGCAGGCTCTGGGAACACCTTAGAGCAGCCTTTCAGTACCTGAAAGGGGCTTACTAGAAATCTGGAGAGACATTGTTTACAAGGGTATTTAGTGATTGGACAAGGGGTGATGGTCCTAAACTGAAGTTAGATTTAGATTACATATTAGGAAGAAATTGTTTATAGTGAGGTTGGGGATGTGTTGGAACAGGTTGCCAGGAAGTCTGTGGCTTCCCCTTCCCTGGCAGTGTTCAAGGCCAGGTTGGATTGTGTCATGGTTTAGCCATAGCCAATAATTAAGCACCACACAGCTGCTTGCTCATTCCCCCTGCGATGCAATGAAGGAGAGAATCAGAAAAGCAAAAGTGAGACAACTTATGGATTGCAATAAAAGCTGTTTAATAGGACACATGAAAAAAAAAATAAAAATAATAATATAGATTAATAATATATACACAAAAATGGTGATAAAGAGTACAATTTCTCTCCACCCAAAGTCAGTGTTGCACAAACCCCTCCAGCTGCCATGCAAGACCCCTGGCTTCCCAGCCTGTCACACCACACGTGCAAGCAAAAGGAAACNAGGTTGGATTGTGTCATGGTTTAGCCATAGCCAATAATTAAGCACCACACAGCTGCTTGCTCATTCCCCCTGCGATGCAATGAAGGAGAGAATCAGAAAAGCAAAAGTGAGACAACTTATGGATTGCAATAAAAGCTGTTTAATAGGACACATGAAAAAAAAAATAAAAATAATAATATAGATTAATAATATATACACAAAAATGGTGATAAAGAGTACAATTTCTCTCCACCCAAAGTCAGTGTTGCACAAACCCCTCCAGCTGCCATGCAAGACCCCTGGCTTCCCAGCCTGTCACACCACACGTGCAAGCAAAAGGAAACAAGGAATTCATTCACCACCTCCCATCGGCAAGCAGGCGTTCAGCCGTCAGCTTGAAGTTGTCTTTACACAGTGCCCTCAGCTTCTGCACCAGGCCCTCAGGCCACTCCCACTTACAAACAGAACATGACATTATATGGTATAGAATATCACTTTGGACAGTTTGGGTCAGCTGCCTTGACTTTGGTCCCCTCCTAGCTTCTTGGGTGACCCCTACCCTCTCACTGGCAGCTCAGTGTAAGAAACTGAAAAGTCCCTGACTGCTTGGCAGCAACTGAAAATATCAGTGTGCTGTTAACATTATTCTCAACCTTAATCCAAATCATAGCACTCCATGGCTACTAAAGAGAATATTAACTCTAGACCTGCCAAAACCAGGAGAGATGGAGCTTTGGGCAACTGGGTCTAATGAAGGGTGTCCCTGCCCATGGCAGCGGGCTTGGAACTAGATGAACTTTTAGGTCCTTTCAAACCCAAACCACTCTGTTCTTTTCTATTATTATTTTACCATTTTCTAAATGCCTTTCAATTTTTTCACTTTCTTTATAAGAAAAAATATAGCATCAAGCTACACACATACATTTAGTAATCTCTATGAAGACAAGTTGTTATGACTTTGAGCTGCTGTGCACTAAATAGCAGGTAGAGATCAACAGGAGAATGTGGATTTGGCCCACAAAAAATATTGCATTATAAATTCAAAGAAATAGCTGGAAAGGTAGAGAAGGAGAGGAATCTTGTTCCCAGGATGAGACTATATAGGAATTTTCAGCCAGTAGAATAATTTTTAGAAAGGTTTTTAATTCTTGAAAATAGGTGTTGATAATGGAAATGCTGACAAACCTTTTGGTGTTCATAGGACTGTAATATCCTGTTTAATGCAACTAAAAATTGCAAGGTATGCTTTTTATCCTTTTCTGCTAAGAAGGCAATTACACAAGCATCTTGTTGAAGTAGTTTATAATATGATTAAATAGGCAACATTAAATCAACTGGTGATTGAATTCTCAAGAGAGACCGTATTCCAGTTAAACGTGAGAGTTACCATACTTTATATTTAAAAGCCCTTTAAGCAGGACACATGATGGCGTGATACCACTCATCCTAGGCTCAGGTTGAAAATTAAGGTGTTCAAAAATATAAATATTCTATTTTTTCTGCTCCTGCTATCTTAATTTTAATGTTTACAGAATGTGATGAAAGCTGGCTATATTTGCATTTTATTTAATCTTAGGGAAGACTAAACTTCACACATCTGGTGGAGGCAATCTTCTAAAGTGTTTGCTTATGTAAATTAAAAATAAGATTTCACCTGCTACATTTCTAAGCAATTTGTTTGTGCTCACAACTGTAACTAACAAAGATTACATTTTTGAATTCATATAATTCAATTTGTACTTCCCTCTAATTCACCTCATATTAGTATTTTTTTTTGTTTGCATCCACATAGTCCTATGTTCATAAATATAAATTTAAAAGAGTCTGTTTACAAAAAAAGAACTCAAAATTTCCTATAAATGATTGTTCTGGATCCTGTGTTCCTCCCCTGTACTAGAGACAGGATATGTCACAAACTTCAGACAAAAAAAAAAAAAAGCTATAGAATTCTGTATTTTTTTAAGAAGCTTTCAGGATTATGGTTCCATTTTAAATATTTGTGGTTTATTAATCTTCTTTGGCTGATACTGACTAAAATATTTGAGTCCATTGACATGTCATTATGAATCAGTTCCTGTCTCCTTGTCCTAATTGTTGCTGTCTCTCTTTGGATAGCCTTTAACCTGTGAATGTTGCTAACGCAATGTCCAGACCTCTAGGCAATGTTCCACGTGAATAGCATTAGACTCTGTCTATATACACAGACTCTTCTTACCTTCCTGAGCTGTAAAATGAACATACAACTTGAAATTCATTTAGTCCGATCTACCTATTTGCTGCTCAACTGTATTATCAACTTATATTTTTCTGCCCACAGTCTGCCAATCCAACAAAAACCTTTATCTTTCACAGCATGTCTTGGTTAAAAGTTGTTTGGGCATCACACTTCTGCAGACAGTTTCCACCTCTGAACTACTGAAGGCATGCAAACCCAGGAGGTCTGCTTAGAATCCATCTTGGTGTCCTTTTATTTGCTGCTTATCAAAAATCTCCATTTAACATTCTTTGTCTCCTTTTCAATCCATGTATCAGTATTCATACCCAAGCCTCTACAAATTATTCTTAGGGTGAGCTTTTGCAAGAGATTTGAAAGGGTTACTAAAATCAAACTACAGTGCATCTTACCAGTTCCCTTCACTCACAAAGTTAAAAACTGTGCAATACAAAGCAAATAAGTTAGCCTGGTAAGATCTATTCTTTACAAATCAAGCTGCATATTGCTCATGGTTATCTTTTAGAAAAATTAATTAGACTAACAGGGCAGCTATTGCCAAGAGTCAAAATGGTATAAGTCTCACGAGGACAGCTGTTCCTGTGAATTGCATCCCAAATTAAGAAAGTAGGCATCCTCAGATTTAAAGAACTGGAGGAATATATCAGAGAAAGGTTTGAAGCAGGTTCAAATAATGGGATTACTATAGATATAGTGGTATGTGACCTTAAATTTTCTGAACCTTTTACAGGGTAAAATTCACTGCAATTCAAGTCACGTGAATAGAAATTTACCCTAGCTGAAAAATGGTTGGCAGTCTAGTTATGATATCATTTAGGCACAGGAGTTACCGTGTTTGGCTAAAAGCTGCTAATAACCCTGTGGGATACATAACTGGGGAAAAAAAAAGTTCACATTTGTAGATCTTTAAAAAATTCAAAATTTTAGAATTGAAAGAGGTCAAGCTCTTACACAGCTCTAAGTTTGTCCTTATAAATGTCTGAGACAGGTGGGATTTGTACACTTATCCATTGAATTTCCAATGAAATAGAATGAAGAAATGAATCGCAGACTAGAATTAGGCCACAAATAATCATATATGAAGTAATAACTAATATATGTCTTTAGTGACCTTCTGTCAGCTCATTCTTCCAGCTTCTCAGAGTTCCTTAGAATGACAGCCCTGCCTTGCAGTGTACTGACTACTAATGTGTCACACGTGAATTTGACAGTGGTGTCCTCCATCCCGTCAGCCATTTAACTGATGATGTTAAACTGCATTAGCTCCCAAATTGCCCCATGAGGAATGCTACCTATACAGCCACTCAGCTGCTCAACACAATTAAAGTTGTTACTAGAAATTTTACTTTTGCAGTCCAGCTCCTGAAGGCTAAGATTAGTTTCCTTAATGTTGCAGAGGATTTCAGAGTGTAAATAAATCCAGAAAAAAACTCTATTGTTTTCATCAGTTTCATTCTGAATTCTACAATATCATTGACAAAAATATAACGTAAATGTCAGTTCAGGAGATAATCAAATGTTGAAAGCCACACTTAAGTAACTATTGGTATATGACTTGATTCAATGTTAGAATGATTTACATATTACAATTGACATTGTTTATAGGAATACCTTCCTGGTTTTAAGAAATAAATAAGAAAGTGGGAACACTAGTCTTTATAGAATTCAGTGCTCTGAGATATATTTGTTATTTCACCCCTTAATAAACAGTTTATCCATCTGAGGAATATTGAAACAACTTCATGGAAAGGCTTTCTTTTTTTTTCCCTTTTTAAGTTTTATCCAAGCAGTAGCCCTTGGCTAATAAAAAGTGGTCACAGCTCCATGGTTATAGTAGCTCTTATAATTTACATTAAAAGTGTCAGAAAGACAAGGTTTTAGATAGTGGTGGAAACTTTAAACTTAAAATAATTATCCATTCTTATACTGACTTTGTTTATAACAAAATGCTAATCATAATCATAAATACTGCCACAGTAGGAAGATGTTACTGTGGAATGACTTTGTTACTTAAAATTAGGTGAATAGGTTGTACTTCAGCTCAGGGAAAGAACTAAATTTCAAAATCTGTGACTGTAGTTGAATGGCAAGTAAGGTAAAGATTTGTGGTCTTTCTTTTGCAACCTCTTGAAAACAGTCTTGGGGAAGGCAATTCCATTGCAGTTCTTTCATTTACCTTTCTTACTTTCCAGATCAAGTAGACTTTTTTCTGGTTCCTACAACATAATTTTTTTTTTTTTTATTATTTGCAAGGATGCAAAATCTGAGGACAGTACCTGAAGACTTGTTATCACTTTAGAGGTTGAATTCCCCCTGGCAGAATGCTATAAAATTGTGACATAAAATATCAGCTGTATCATAAACAGCCTGCTTTGGAAAATAAGTTTTCAAATCTCAAACGGTGGAAAAGGCGTTAGTATATTCTTCAGCCTAATTAACAGGTCAAGCAAGCTCAGGATAAGAAAGCCTCCACCCAGAAATGGCCCATCACATTTCCAATGTAACCTACCTCAATTGTGCATATATAAAATAGTAGTTCCTCACACTACACGTTCTCATTAATGAAAACTACCATTTTTCTCCTTCCTAGTAAATTAAAAAGTGAAAAGATATGCCATTTGAAAACCAAGCACAAAGTGTCTGAACATCTACAACACTACAGGGCTAACTTTCTTGGTCTCTTTAGTTTTAATAATGCTTTGGTTAACAGCATATCAGCATAATTGTATATGATCAGGAGCTTATGTGAAAACATGAAAATATCTACAAGCCTCTAGATAAGCTGTATAGATGATATTCCTACTAGCTACATTTTTAGGCTCTGGCATATTGGCAGAATAACTCACTTGTCAAATGCCTGACTTTGGTAGGCTTTTAGAGTCTACCTCTGAACCCTGTGATTTTGCATTAAAAGAGCAAGAACACTTCACTCCCACAAAGATTGCAGTTATTTTCAAATATGTCCATGTGATGCTTAATGCTTCTTCCCTACTTCATCTTTTGAACACTGACAAATTGACAAGAATCAAAGCAGATAGTACATATTGATGCCATATAGCCTTGTGATTCTGTTTGCTAATTTCACATGTTATAGTGAAAATAAACTTTGGAGCTTTTCCTTTCTTTACAAGATTAGGAAAAACATCTACCTATCTACCAAAACATCATTGGTTCCTTGAGAACAGGCTGGAGATCAGCAGTGTCTGTAACCTGCTAAACAAAACCATGAAGACCTACAGTGGAATTTTAAACCTCTCTAAAATATTTTGCCCACCTGACCAGAAGTTTGTTTAATCTTTACTTGTTGAGTCAAAATGGTCAGCAAGTTAAGCAACAAAATGCTTGGTTACAAATGAAAGTTAGTATATATGATAGCAGACTGATTCCCAAATATTAATTGCATTTCAGCCACAGAATTGTCAAGAGCATGCCCATGTTCTTTCCTGGTTTACCACATGGAAGATGGGGCAAGGGTTAGAAATGGTTGAAAGCATTTTTCCAAATGCTTTCTTTTAGGCAAAAGGGAGTCGGGGGGAGGGGGCGGAACGGAACATATTTTTAACATAAATGTTGGATTCAGAAAGGCTCTGGAAAGCAGTATTTCCCTATCCAGTACTTGGCTGTTTTTCTTTCACCATGTAGGACGGATTTCTTACAGAAATGGAAGCAGTACATCTTGTAACACAGACATACAAGTGTTACCTGTAGCTCTGCCCAGATGCATCTCCCTCCTTCAGTCATGTTTTTTCTGGTTCCTTATGTAGTCTTTCATTCTCTAAGCAGATCATGATGGGAGTAATGGTAGATATAGGAAAGCTTTCAAAGTGCTGAAGCTGAGGCCTGGAAGAGAAGAAAAGCCTTTAGCAAAAAGCCAGTTAGCTCATTAAAAGGTATGTCTGAATGCAACATCCTGGGATGCCAGTAGCTCATTGCATGAATCAATTGGTGAAGTTTGCCCAAGATACAAGTTTCTTTTACCCTGTTGCTTGTTAGTTTTATTGCACTTAGAATACAGTTATAAGCTTCAGCTTGTAACTCCCTTTTAACACCATTACTAGGAACTCACCACTTGATTTCCTTTGAAGCTGTAAGTTACATCGCTGCATTAGGCATTCATTTCTAGTGGGCTTTATTTTTGTTTTAATTGCCTTCTTCAGGAGCATCCAGCTCTAATATCCAGAAGGAACTACACTGTAACATTGATATTAATGGCAGGAAAAAAAACGTGCTCAACTCTGTTGTTGCTGTGCAGCAAGTTTCCTCATGAAGCTCTGGTCCACGCCAGTAAGTGCTCTCCCAGCCAGCACCAGCTGGGAGACCAGCTGTATAGTTTGGTGACAGCAGAAACAAGGGGGAATATTCCTAAACTGACGGGCTTGGTACAGCTGCTGCTTTTCAGGAGGTGAGGCAGCTGAATCACATAGGCCTCAGTAGAGCCACATCACCTGCCATTAGAGTCAGCAAATGGCTCCCAGAGAGCTTAATTTGTAAGAATAACATAATGGAAATATCCAGCTATCAGGGTCTCCCTTGGGCCAAGTGCTATGGAGGTTCTGCATGGGTGGTCCCTATCTAGAATCAGGACAGTCAGGGGTCACCAGGTCAGCCCTAGGCATTGGGCACCTCAGCAGAATGTAAAGACAAGGTTGGGCCAGGGTATGGGCCTGTGAGCATGCTTGCCTCAGCAGTACCCATGGCTGGGCTGGGTAGGGCAGGGCTGTTGGTACCTGGAGACAGCAGCTGGTGTGGCATTACTGGGGTAGGGGCTAATGGCTCCAGGGGGCTAACATGGGGTCCTGGACCAGTTCCAGGGACAGGCTCAGGGGGAGCCCTTGGAGGGGTGTGCAAGGACAGTCAGGCCTGTTATTGTCCCCATAATGCTGGCAACAGCAACAAGATAGTGTCTTTAGAGCTTTATTTCTGCAAATATTTATTTTCATAAGTAATTCAACAGTTTTTTTTCCTCATAATGTATGGAACTGAAAAGCCCCAGCAAAACTGCTGACATTTCTGCGTGGCTGTGCAGCCTTCTATAAAAAAAAGCTATTTATTTTGAACGTGAAAATCTATGAGTTCAAGTAAAGATCACCATAAAGGAGGTGACCCACAAGATACTAAAATTGCCTCTTCTTTCTTCCATTAGCACCTGAAGGCCTCCACTCTGAATGTTTCCAGAATGACAGTGAGCGATAGTAAAATTAGTGTAAAACTGACCTTTCTTTATGCACATGCCATAACTTTTGATTGTCTTAGTGAATCAATAGTCTGTGCCAAAGGCAGCATTTAAAACTATTAATCATTGGCTAGCATGGGGCTTGGGGGCCTTGTGAAGTACCCCCATCTAAAACTAAGGCGCACACAGTTCAGCAGGCTGGATTTGTGAACTCACCTTTCTTTTTACTGTGCTTTTTTGATGGACAGTTTCTGAAATGACTGCAACTTGTTCTGTTGTGTTTCTAGTTTGGGATGTATCAATTTTTGATGTCACGTTTGAACTGTAAGCTATTATAATCAAATTAGCATCAGCCTCTAATTATAATTTCTTCCTTCACACTCTTACAACCAAGAATACGGTGGTTTAGTCAGTGGCCCTTGTTATCCTCACAAATACAAGAAAAGACAAGTGGCAGTTTAGGCAGAGCTATTAGACAACAATGATTAGGGCCTCTTTGGGGAAACTTAGACACCTGTAGCTTGTCCTCTCTTGGGTCAGTAAGACTGTTTCTGGAGTATAGGTCCTAATAAATTTCTTACAGCTAAGATTTGGTGCAAGGACTTAATTTGATGCTTACTTTTTGACATTATATTCAAACTAAGTACATGGATATGACAAAACCTTTCTTGTTACAAAACAGTGTATAAAATACCCATAAGTACTCACAGGCAGATGTGGATTATTCAGATGATTTTAATTCAAGCCAATGCCAAAGGAACATAATCCCCCAAACTATTCTCAGAATTTTTATATTGTATCCACTTCCATATAGTCACACCGGAATTATACCGTGCCTTGACTGTAACTAAGATAACATGTCAGGCATTATCATTACAACTGAATCACATATAGGGAAATAATTCCTAAGGGCAAAGGTAGTTACACAAGGCATTGAAATAGATTAAGAGTACTCAGAGCCCTCCACTCAGGGTAGTAACTTTTGTGTGAAGATAATAATTTGTTAAACCACATGAATTACATCACACTTGCTCATCTGAGCAAGCTCAGCATGGGTCACAGACAGTAGCACAGTGGGACTGACTGCTACCTATAGCAATACATTTGCAGAATAAAGGTTTAATATTTCCACTGACCAGAATTTTAATGCTCACATTACAGCTTCATCAGCTAGCACTGTGTAAATCCTCCAAGGATATTTTTTTTCTGCCATCCCCAAGGAATTAGTGAGAAGTGATTTTGATACTTTAGAGAGAAGAAATTGAAGGCATGAAGAAAATTTGAGGGTTTAGGGGTGGGGGCAGCATTAAAAAAAGCAATAAGGAGAACCACATTTTTTGTTGGGGGGTGGGGGTGGGGTGGGTTTTTTTTCCCTCACAGTTCACCTTTAAGCTCAATTACCAGTTTAACCAACCTGCCAAATTCCTTCTGCAACTCTTCTATATCCATTTTTGCCTTAGCTCTAGTACTAATTGAAGCTGCTGCACTTAGTTTACTTCAGGCTAACTGTTCTACAGAGTTTCCTGCAAGGAATTTCTCAAAAGTTTCCAAAGGAGACCTGAATCATTCAGAATTGCCAGTAGAACGCAACGCTATAACGCTGTACAACTTCTGTTTTTACACAAAGGTATGGAATTATGAATATCACTGTAGAAAAAAGGTAGAGGAATACCGTCATATCTCCTAATTCAGTAAAAGCTCCTCTGAATTAGGAGCATAACAGGGACAGTGCAAAAATTGAAAGTTCAAAATCTACACCAGAAAATACAACATACAGAATACTCTGGAGAACACTCCTCTGACAGGAAGATGAATTCCTTGACTTAATGAGCCTTTTGAATCTGTAACAACTTTGTTTCTAAGAAAACACACAAGAAACTAATATTCAGTGCTGGACTTTTGCAGTTAATAGTGAATCAGTTTGGAGTCTCCATTGGATACTTCTGGATTCACAATCAACTAGGAGAATATGCATCTATGCATCTATGCATCTTAAGTTTTTATCAGCTGCAAATCTTAATTGGTCAGTGTCTCTACTTGCACTCCTTGTGCTCATAGGCAAAGTTGCTTTTGGAATTAACACCACAAGTTCTGAAAATGGAAGTGGTTCCAGGAAAACACCTCACAAGTTTCTGTTATACTTCAGCCACTTTATAACATGTTAATTTATTTCTGGTTGGTAGCATTGCAAGGGAAAAATGCTATTTCCATTGCATTGCAGTGAGTGCTGATCATCAGGGCAACACATAGAATAAAGGTTCACCATTGTGGTAGAGATGCATTTTCAAATATTTATAACTCTGGAAAAAGTATTCTACTTAAGCATTCAGTCTGTGAGTGAGTTCTTGTGTACGCACATGAACAAAGCCACATGTAATAGGTATGGAAAAAGAAAAAGAAAAAGAAAAAGAAAAAGAAAAAGAAAAAGAAAAAGAAAAAGAAAAAGAAAAAGAAAAAGAAAAAGAAAAAGAAAAAGAAAAAGAAAAAGAAAAAGAAAAAGAAAGAAGAAAAAGGTTTTAAAAGAGAAAATCTGTTTATTCCTGGCTCCACTAGCTACCAAAGATTTGTACAAAAGAGTCAGTTTCATTTGTGAATATGCAGAGCGTAACTAGTATTTCAGATCTAGCATTTTGCAAAAGATTGTTTCTAAAAATAGAGATTTTGGTGTCTTACATTGGATTTAGATTTTTTAAATTTTAGCACTGAAATTGGAAGTTTGGGTTTCCTGGTCAAAGTAGAAGAAAATAAATCTCTAGGGTGGACTTCAGAGAATCCAATTTAGAGTCCTATACTGATTCTGCTTCCCTGCAATGACTACACTTGGGAAAGGTATATATTTACTGTCAGGCTTCAAAAGATTCCCTTGTCTATTCAAGCCCTTCACTCTCCTGCCAAACAAACATGAAGCTGTACACATGCACATACTCATCAGAATCACCTCTTGAAATGTGCCTTCCTGTTTGTGAGACAGTGATCACTCTGGGATGCACAATTCTCCATCTTCTCCAATTCTTTCTTCAGATTCTTTCCCTATCCCAGAGCTGTAGGAAAAAAAGAGGCATGCAACTTAAGTTGGAGGGAATAAAATAGGGGGCCAAACAGGTACTTTCATTATGAGTGGTTTAAAAAAACCAACAAATTAATGCAATTCATTTTTGCTTGGGAAATTTTCTCCTTTTCAACTGCAGCACTGTTGACAGTAGAGTGACAGATGGGCTGTACACACCCGTGAATGAGATCTTTCCTCACTGTTCTGTGTTGAGCCTCAGCATGTAGTCTTCTAACTCCAAGTTGTTAGATCTGACACTTCTCTTTAATATCTTTAATAGGGCAAAAATATGATACAGTCCTGGGCTGTCTTTAGTCAGAGCAGTGGCTAGGATAGGGACAAGTATGAAGAGGCCTTGCAGCATCAAAAAATTCAGTGAGAATCCTCACTGATTCATACTGAATGCTTGCTAACATTTCCATGCAGCAGCAGCAGTACCTCCGTTGTCCTTTGGAACAGCTGAATGCCAACAATAGCGTGATTCACACAAGGAATTTCTGAAACACCTGTCAGCAAGTCTACCAGCATCTAAATTGTAATGAGATAAGAATTAGGCATCTCTCTGGACTCAGTGGGGGAGAATAGAATTTCTCACTCTTTCCTGAAGGGCTGAGGAAAGGAAGAAGGAAAGAAAACATGACAATAAACAGGATGACAAAAATACTGTAGTACTCCATGAAGGATTCAGAAAAATGTAAGGCTTCGGCTCATCCCACTGATGAGGGATGGTTGTGCAGTCTCCTTCTCTGAAGACATTCAAGACCAATCTGGGCATGTTCCTGTGTGATTTAATCTAGGTCATCCTGCTCAGGCAGGGCTTTTGGACTAGATGTTCTTTTGAGGTCCCTTCCAACTCCTCTGTGAAGAGGACAGGGACACACTCTTCTTGATGTTGCCCAGCAACAGGACAAGGGACAGTGAGCACAATGGACAGTGTGCACAGACTGTAACACGGGAATTGCCATATGAATATGAAGAAAAACTTCTTCACTTTGAAAGTGACAGAGCACGGAAACAGGCTGTGAAGAGCATTTGTGAAGTCTTATTCTCTGGATAGATTCAAAATCTACCTGGACATGGTCCTGTGCAACAAGCTCTAGATGATTCTTCTCTAGCAAAGAGGTTGGACTAACCCCTTGCAGTCCCTTCCATACACTACTGTTCTGTGATGCTGTGATTCTAATCTAGGCAACTGTAACTGTATTACCAAGTCTTCAAATTGGCATCCTTCTGAAAAATGTGGCAGGATTCCTAACACCATAACCAACTCTCTAGTAATTGTTTGGCAGTAGCTTCTGCTTCTTCATAGGTATTATATATATTGACTTCAAGTTTGTTTCATTTTTCTGCTATCAATGAAATTCTCCTCTTCCCTTGAAACTGTTAGAAAGCCAACATGAAAATATCAATATAATCATAATTATCATCTTGGCTTTATTTCACACAACACTTAGGTTCTACTTGAAACATTTTGACATTACACAGTCAGATTAGGTCATGGAGGCCCTGGCAGCCAAGAGACCAAATCATATCCTGGAGTGCATCAAGCACAACATGGCCATACAGTCCTGGGAAGGGATTGTCCCACTCTGCACTGCGCTGGGACGGCCTCACCTTGAGCACTGGGTGTAGTTTTAAGCACCACAGTGCAAGATGGACATAAAACTCTTGGAGAGTGTCCAGAGGAGAGCAATGAGGATGGTGAAGGGTCTGGAGATGGAGAGGGACACTTATGAGAGTGTGCGAAGTCCCTTGGTTGGTTCGGTCTGAAGAAGAGGAGGCTGTGGGGAGACCTCATCATGGTCTGTGGCTTCCTGATGATGGGGAGTGAAGGGGCTGGCACTGATCTTCTCTAATTGGTGACCAGTGATAGAACCTGGGGGAATGGTATGAAGCTGAGAGGTTTAGGTTGAAAGTTAGGAAGAGGTTCTTTACTGAGAGGGTTGTTGGGCACTGGAAGAGGCTCCCCAGGGAAGTGGTCACAGCACTCAGCTTGGCTGAGTTCAAGAAGCATCTGGACGATGCACTCAGTCCCATGCTCTGGCTTGGCTGGTCCTGTGTGGAGCCAGGAGTTGGGCTCAATTATCCTTCTGGGTCCCTTCTAGCTCTGGAGACTCTACGAATCTGTCATTCTGTGATGGATAAGTCTAAAGGTATGATGTCTTTCCTTCCTTTCTGGACCTGTAAACCAAATTTGTCCTACAGGCCAGAATTTAGATAATATTCAAAATAAATGATTTAGCTATTGAGCATAGAGTTATACACATTAAATCCATCTTTTTTCCATGGTATGTGCCCATAGACAATTCTGCTAATCAGTGTCAGCAGAGAGGACTGGAGGTTGGCTGGATCACAGTGTGGTGTGTTTCTCCCTGAGTTCATCAAAAGGGTGTGAATGTCTGCCTGAATTAGACAGACTAGCATGAGGAAAGTGAATACATGGCTTAGTGCAACACAGAGTATAAAAACTAGAAACTACCAAAAGACTTCTGAAGAGATCAAAGGGCTTGAGCTGGCTTCAACTCACCTTTCCAGCAACTGGGGCAACCCAGTGTCATGACACTATATTATAGAAACCTATAATGGAAGCCACATTGGTAGTGTGATTGAAGTGTCTGTTGCAATTACTGTATTTTTCTAAGTGTAGCTTAGATTTGTCATTTGTATTGTTATTTCAGTATATTTTGTATTAATTTTCCAAATTAGAAATCACATGTAGCATTAACCACATTCAAGTAAGTGAATTTGATATTAAACATTACATTCTCCATATGTGGAATACGTAAAAGGAGCTGGTCAGAGTATTGGACTCGGGAGGCCATTATTGATCCTACTTTGCGCCTGGTTGGACACTGTTCTACCAGACATGTACTATTCCAAAAAGGAGATAAAGTACATGGAGGTGTACATAACTTGACCCTGACATTTGTTTTTTTCATCAAAGCACCTTTGCAACGTGAAGTAAAATTTTTGAAGTTTTTTTTATTCCTTTAAGACTTGTTACTTTCTTATTTGAAACACTTTAAAAATACAGTACATAAAGGCATTATGTAAAATAAAATATTTTATTTGGTATAGGCATCATAAATCAAAAGGGAGGAGGCAGGTTTTAGGTTCTTTTTGTTGAATTGGTTTGTTTTGTTTTGTTTTGTTTTTTTTTAACCCAGCCATATTTTCTCTAGTTTTCTCTTTCTATTCACAGCAGTGCCACTTTCTGTCCAAATAGAGGTTATGACAAAAAAAAAAATAATTAATCGTAGTGCACTCTATAGAGATATCTCTTAATACGAAACAATACATATTGTAAAAAACAACATGCTATTTAAGCAGTGTGGGATGCTGAATCCATTTGGTTTCACACAATCAAACTTGGGTGATTAATTACAGACCTAATAGGAAAAGTAAACAATCCATCCTCATTGCAGAGCAGTAAGCATACATCTTCTTAATCACATTGGGAATGTAACATCTTACTCTCCACAGGTGTGTAGCTTTGTGTCACCAGCATCTGCTATGAATCATATGGAGTTATTATTCTCATTTTACAGTAAATACAGAGATGAAAATAACTATACAGTATTTGGTTCCTGATTGCTCAGAGAGGAAAAAAAAATAGTTATGTGCAATTTGAACTGTAATATTTCTTTTTGGTTGTCTCATTTGGCAACGCATTTTTTCCCCAACTATTATAATCAATATGCTATCCATAAAATTGCACTTACCACTGGCACCTAAGCTTATTAACTAAACAGCAATTATACTGCCATTGAAGGACTACAATAGAGCACACAAGTATCACATTTTCTTTATTTTTAGCATGCTGTGTTATTGCTGTAAAGAACAAGACAGAAGCTAAATAAATTCTGCCTAAAATATAAACCTCAAGGTTTTGTTTTCTTCTGTTTTATTTTAACATGAAAACTGCCTTTCTTTAGCAGTTATTTCAACTATAACCTGACAAATGCCATCGCTAGAAATCAAATCTGAAGTTATCTTCTGCTCTAAACCTTCAGAATGTGTTACAAACTGGAGAAGAATTTAACTTGCTTGGAATCTAGGACAGTTCCTATTTAAATCAGTAGAATTAATCCCATTAACTTCAGGACAATCCATCTTGTTTTGAAGTTCTTCCCAGAAACCACGTAGATCTTTGCTGTATCACCTGGATTTTGTTTACAAGACCTTCAGTGATTTTTTTCTTCTAGTTCTAGATGATTTTTTTCCAAACTATTTATTTATTTATTAATGATGATTGAACAGCAGTGAACACCTGAATTGAAAATTAAAATAAGTTCCAGGACTAATGTAAAGTTATGTATTGTTATTAGGAAAAATATGTCTGGAATGGACACAGAATGTCTGGAATGAACACAGAAGTCATGTACCACCACATCCCTCTCCTTGCTGGCAGAAATAGGTGCAAGTATATCTTTCCTACCCTAGTCATGATAATTGTAATTGACTGTATTAATACTAGACAAGAAAATAAAAAAAAAAAAACACCACCAAGATTTCCTGCTAAAAAGTAAACATTTCCTATTGATTCCTTTTCACTGTCCTTTGCTGAAATTGCATCTCCAGAATCCAGAATGGAGTAAAGCTGCTGATCACAAATGCTTCTGTTGGAAATGTGGAAAAAGTGTAAGCAATCCTTTAATTATCCAAGAAAGAAAAACATCCATTATTAGGTAATATTGAGATGATTTTTGGCAAAATAATGGACTTCTGTTTTCATCATTATTACATTGCTATTTTTGTCTCATTTTGTTAGAGGAAAATACTCCGTGTCAGATCCAACAGCAAGAGAGGGGAGGCTGCTGCAGCTCCATGTCTCCAGGGCCAACCAGTGTTGATGCTGGAGTTACGCACTTGAGCCTTTATCCTATAACATGGAATAAAATATTATGATATACATTAATTGTATTTAGGGAAATTTGAAACATGGATCTATCCAATACAAGAAAATGGCCTTTGACCAGGATGAAAACTCATATGCCATGCAATGTATTTTGTGCCATTCTAGGTAGCTCAGTGACACAGGACCCATTCCAAAGGTTAATGAAGTGTGTGAAAAAGTCCTCTTTGTTCTCTCATCTGCATTCGTATCTACAGGGTGCATAAGTGGATCCCTCTATGTGTGAATCTGATCCATGAAGACAAAGGGTTCAGTTGTTTAGAAATAGCTTGTTTGGTTTTGACAGAAAACTTTTAGAAAAAGGGTGTTTTCCTCTCTTCTATTATAATGTGCTGTGGCTAGTCAGTTTAACTGCTGTTTATTTAAATAAATATATAAATAAAAAAGAAGAAAGTTCTTGGAGATCACATCTATACCTAATCCTCTGTTGTCTTCAAATCAAACCTTTGTAGAGCAAGAGTTCTTGACAATTTGTCTGTCATTTATAACAAAAGTGCTTGGTAATTGACTCAAAGGAAGACAATTTCATGATTCAGGTAAAAATAGTGGTAAATGGCAAGTCCACCCTTTTTAATAATGGAAAGCCAACATTCAGTTAGGGTTAGCTGGTTACTGTTCTGCAGGTTCAGCTAACATTGCAATTACTGTTGTTTCATTCTGTTTCAAGTGAAAGAACATCGTGTCTTCTTGTATTTCAAAATGAATCCTTTCTGTCAATTTTGCTTTTCCTGCTTCATAGGTTCCTAATGATGGGTTGTACTGAAGTGTAGAGAAAGGTATATACTGTGTTTGGGAAGCAATGTTTTTTCATACAGCAAGATTCAATATTCAGCATCATGAGGTGTTTGCAATGATTCACCCTCTACAAAGCTGGTGTAACTAGTATTGCTTCATGCAAACTGTCTTTTCAAGGGGGTATCCGCTGCTGGGTCTATTTTACCCTTGTTGGAAAGAAACATAAAGACCATAGCATAGTTTTGAAGAATAGGATACACAGTAAAGCAATCTCTAACTGTTAGTTAGCACAGTCAGGTCACTTTTATTTAACATCTGACTTGGGAGAACATCAGATTGTCCTTTTTTGTGAAGCCCCTACATATACAGAAAACTAAATTCTTTAAGTGACTGTAAAGAGGCTGAGTATTTTGTAATTAATGGAATATGCCTCAAGCAAGAAATACACCACTGTACATACCAGTGGCTCTCATAAGCCAACCTTTTTGTGTTACATATAGTTCTGTCCATGCAGCACCATTTTTTTTTCTTTTTTCCCCTTCTTATGCACGAGCCAGGACTGTGCTCATACCCTTGGCCAAGAGTGTAGCAGCTCTTTGGGTAGAAGCCATGTGACTAACTGGCTGCAAATCTGATTAAGTGCAGACAGATCCTTAGGCTAGGAAGAAACAAATAAATTTTGTGAGTATCACATTACAGTTTATTTGGCTCTGCTGCTTTTTATATATTGCATGCTCTCTTGAACAGCAGCTCTTTAGCTACCTACATCAGGTTGACTCAGCATCTTTTGAAACATATGCATCAATAAAAAATCTATAGGATTTCTTTTGGATCGTGACTGAAGTTTTTTATTTATAGTTATAAAATGACAGGTCTTATTTTTTTAACAAGGTTTTGATACTTTCAAGCAGGATGTTACTTCCCATTTCTTACCCCTTTATTTCACTGACGATAACATAACAAAATCAAAACTTAATTGTAAGTACTTACCTTGCACAAAACAGATCAATCTGCTCCACTAAATGTGTCACATGAGACAAGCAGTCAAGTCTAATTGATTTCAAAGTTATGTGACACAACTACCATTATACTATTTTCCCTAAGATGGGTTCAGTCAATAAGTTTAGTACTTTTAAAAAAAAAATCACTGGACTGATTAAATTTATTTATTTATTTATTTTAAACAGCTTACTCTCATGCATATTGGAAATAACTTGGAAAGAATTGGTTTGGGTCCATACTAAAGTATAAAAATCTAGGTAGCTGTTCTTCATGGACATGGATTCTTGCTCATGCCTAGGATCTTCTGAGCCTGTGCTCACACTCAGCCAGTAAGTTTTACTTCCTGCCCTAACAGTTCCTGAAGTGTGATGCAGGCTTACATGAAAAGATGATTATATAAAAGTTAAAATAAGATGGGTTTAGAAGGATTAAATGGTTCTGTACGTTATCTCAAAGACCTGTAGTTCAAGACAGAACAGTTCAAATAATTCATTGCTTTTTTCTTTGATAAAAATGTAGGTTTTAACATTTTGGGAAGTCTTTTTTTCTACAGCAGCAACTCCAACCTGTCATTTCAGCAGTACTTTACAGCTGCTGCAGTTCCCTTCATGTGTGATAGGGAAGAGAGCAGCAAGAATGATTCCCAGGCTCTTCCAAGACTATGAAAAACACAAGATATGAGTGACCAGTTATAGAGACAGTTGCAAAATACGGTTGAATGAGAACAGCTTCAAGGCAGACTAAGTAATAAATAGAAAAATGATTAGAAAATGAAAAAGTTCTTCTGTGATGTGAGAACTGGTTCTGGGGACACGGGCTTAATGACTTCCTCCATCATGGACTGCCTCAGAGACTTTAGGAAAATCACTTAATCTCTTCTTAGCCATGATATAGGGATAGTAATTTCCTTGTGTTTTGATTATTTTTTTTTAACTTTCTTTTCAGTTTTGGTTTGAAGATAAATGTTTTTCCTATGATGGACCTGCATAAATCTTTTGGCATTATCTGTCATAACTTCCTTATTGACAAAATCAAGTACAGACCAGATAAATGGACAATGCAACAGACTAGCTGAACTGCCAGGTTCAAAAAGTTGAGGTGTTTAGGTCTTTTCCCTCAGTGTGTATGTTTTTAATTTTGTTTGTTTGTTTTTGTTTCCTAATATCCTAATCAGTCCTCAAATATCTATATTAAATGGAAATAAATTCAGACAAATTCCCCAAAGTCCAGCATCTACTGCCTGCAACAATAATTGGTAAGTGATACACACCAATGACCAGATGGTTGTGTTTAATTCAGAGGGACCTTGACAGGGAAAAAAGGGAGCAGAGAAGAACACTTCAGGAGTGGGAAATGACAAGTGCTACACATAGAGAGGACTAAACACTTGCACTACTGGCACAGGCTGAAGGGCTGACTGGCTGTAAAGGCAGCTTTGTAGAAAAGGTCCTGGGAAACCTAGTGGACATCAAGCTGAGTACTTCTTATTAAGTAATATGTCTTTATTATACAAAAGAACTGAAAAATTTATACATCAAATCAAAGGCATTCCAATAACCATATGAATAATAATAATAAAAAAGCAGAATATATTTTGAATAAAAGTAACTTGTTCTCTTATTGAAGATGAGGGTATAAACCTTGCTTGTGCACTTACTGCTTTCAGGTGTGCAGATGTCAAAATTAAGGTATATTGGCCAGGTATCTCCTAGAATATTCATAATATATACATTACATTTCCAAAGCTTGAAATGCCACATTCTATTGACTTATTTTATTCATTTGTTGTATATAAAAATGGGGTTTTAGCCATTTTTCTCAAAGGATCAGATCAGCCCCTTAGATCTGATGCATTACTGCCTATGCTCTATAGGCATGCTTGGTGTAAAAATAGAAGTATTCTCAGATTAATACTGCAGACTCTGTTCAAATGTTAGAATTCATCCCATAGAGGAAAAAGGACATACTGTGAGGATTTATAACAATAGCAATGCCATTTGGAAACTTTATTTATTCACAGCCTCCGGTATTCTTAGCAAAGTCATGAAATTTAACTTCCTTGTTAGTTTTCAAAACTCAGTATTCTGTTTCTATTCAAGCAGAAGATGATGCAGTTCTCTAGATTAAATAATGAAAAAACCCATCTTAAACATGTAAAAATATTAGAATTAAATACACTGTTAATCTACAGCAATAAGGAATCTATCTTGACTAATTTTTTTTCCTAAAATTTAAATAGAAATGGAAACATTCCTGAGCTGTATGATAAAATTGCTTGGAATTATTTTAGGTCTGTTTTTCTAAAGAGCTTTCTGGTCTTGCACTTTAATTTAAGCGAGTTTCTATTTTTTTTTTTTTTAAACCCACTAAACTCATTTGTCCTCTCATTTTTTTACCTGTCTCACCTAGAATTAATCAGTTAAACCCAGTAGTTATTCCTCTTGCTATTTATAACTGAATAAATCCAAATTAATCACCTATAGTTTTGAATATGAATTATTTCCAAAACATTGGCACAAATAGCAGAATTTATTTATCCAGTTGTACTTTACATGAGAACTGTTCTGTCCGGGATGGTATTAACTTTCTCCATAGTAGCCCATATGGTGCTACATTTTGGATATGTGACTGAAATAGTAATCACAACAGGTCAATGTTTAGTCTGTTGCTGAACAGTGCAGAATTAGGGCTTCCTCTGTTTGTTATGCTGATCACCCAACCCAGCAAGTAGGCTGGGAATGGGCAAAAGGTTGGGAGGAGGCACAGACATATTGGGCAAAACTGACTGTGTCATATGACATCATGCTCAGCAATAAAAGCTGAGGGACAGGAGGAGTGGGGAGGAAATTTGGAATTACAAAATATGTCTTCTCAAGAATCTGTTATGCCTGCTGTGACCCTACTTTCCAGGAAGTGCCAAAACATCTTCCTGCCCTTGGAAAGTAGTGAATCAATTCCTTGTTTTGCTTTCCAAGTGCACACAGCTTTGCTTCACTGATCAAAATATCTCATGAATTTGCAGCTTTTGCTCTTCTGAGTCTCTCCCCCATTCTGCTGTAGGGTGGGGGCAGTGGGTGAGTGATTGGGTGGGTGCTTAGCTGCTGGCCAGTGTTAACGCACCACAAGAACCCATATTCTCAGAGTCATTGTTCCTCAGGAAAAAGAAAGTACATATTCCCTAGGATGGTCCAGTGAATAGAAGGGCTTTTAGAATACATCATCCTGAAGCTGATGTGAAGATGTCATGTTACCAGCATAACCAGATGCCAAGAATTTAGTGGCAGTTAAGATTAGAAGAGAATTTTTTCTGAGAAAATAAGTAAATGATACATATCCTAGGGGAAGGTTTCACAGAACCATCATACTAGGAACTGGATTGCTTTTGGTCAGACTACAGGCTGAAATACAATAATATTCAGAATTAATACATGTGTCAGCAAAGCCACATCTCCCAGCTGTCCCCAGGCTGGCAAGGAGTAGCTGATATACATGGAATGTACTCAATGAGTAACAAATCCTTCGGATGGTTCTTGATCTATGTGTTGTTCGTGGCTTAAATATGGACAGTTTCCTACTAGAAACTCAGAAAAAATGCATTTCATATAAAGTATTATATCTTCATGGTGAGGGTGACAGAGCACTGGGACAGACTGCCCAGGGGGTTTGTAGAATCTCTTTCTCTGGAGATATTCAAGACCTGTCTGGATGCCAACTTGTGTGACCTGCTCTAGGGAACCTGCTTTGGCAGGGGAGTTGGACTCGATGGTCTCTTGAGGTCCCTTCCAACCCCTACAATTCTGTGATTCTGTGAATATTTTTTTCAAAAATTTAGTGTTCCATTATCTACTTCCCATAGTTAATTTACTTTTTACAGCTCTCATACTTCCTACCTCTATCAGAAATACCAGGAGAGGAAAAAAAGAAAACAAAATACCTCCCTTGGATTATTGTTACTACTCTGCTTCATATTCCAATCATAATAAAACATGTGCAATACATCCTTCTCCTGAAAACATAAAGAATACAACCTACTCTCAAAGGTATGGCATAAATTGGGCTGAAGATTTTATTTGGCTTCTATTTTCTCCTGATCACATCATTGCTGCACCATTCTAATAAAAATGTGCAGCCTCTATATTTTCCCTCATCATTAATATTTTTTTGCTAATTTCTTGATTGCTCTTTATCTTTTCATCCTCTGACTCCTTTCTGCATCTCAGTAGCAGCTTTTAATTCACACTCTGTTCACTATATTGTCTCCATCTCATTTGTTCCACTTTATTTTAAAACAACTTACTGATAGATGTCTATAGATTTACTTTCCTTTCCTCATTTCAGTGTTTTCCATCAGTCAGTCATCCTTTGAAGTATTCCTATGCTCACTTAAACTCAAGGGCCAATATTATACCAGTAAATATAAACCCATCTGCCATCTTCATGTTACATAGCTTCTGTTTTATGTTTTGCATTTAGTTGAGATTTAGGGTCTGTAAATATTTCAAACTGTTTAAGATCATTGTGAATTTAGAAAAGAGTATAAATATAAAACATCTAGATGAAAGAAAAAAGAAGGCCTGGGTTCTCAGTCATGCAGAGAATGTTTCCAGAGAACTCTTGTGTGATTTTGGATATGCATCTCCTACTTCTTACTACCTTGGTGTGTGTGAACATTTCTTTGTTGTGACGTGCATCTCCCACCAAAGCAAATTTTAAAATATCAGGGCATTTGACATGTAACTCCTGAGTCACTCTGAGCATACTGTGACTGCCAGCTCATGACCAACCAACTGGATTTAGCTATTTATCCAAGAGTAGATCCTCAATGGATATGAATCATTAGGGCTCAGCTGAAGACAAGAGACCAGTGGTGATATTTCACACCAGCAGAGTAGCTCTTCTCCAGGCAGTTCACTTTCTCCACTGGTAGCCAATACTTTCTGTCAGTTACCCTGGGTGGGCCAAAATCTGTCCCATGTCCAGTCACTCAGTCTAGGTGATGACCTCTTTATGCACCACTGAACACTTACAAAACTAACTTGAAAACTAAAGCTATCTTGGTAACATTTCATTATCTGTTATAATCAGTCTTTTTAAAACATCATATATCTATATACAATGAGTGAAAAATAATCCTTAACAATGTTAGAAACAAAATCAGTCTTTTGCAGCAAGAAAGCTATTTTTTAAGCAAGTGCAAATTATTAAAATCCAGTATTCTGCAGTTTGAATAGTAGGTCAAATTCTGTTCTAGCCTTTGAGCTAGCCTCGTTTAATTAGTCACAGAATTGTAGGATTTGGAAGTCTGCTTTCACTTTCTTTGGCTGGTTCCAAATCTCCCCCCTCATCACATAGTTCTGTAGGAATTAGTGTCCAATCTGGGGTCAACTGGTTCCAGTAAAAGAATACATGCCTTAAGCCACTCCAGTGGACAACTCAGACCTTAGAGTGATGCAGAATACAGCAGTGCCTCTGTGTAGGCAACAGAATCGATCCCTCTTACTTGTATTTTGTACCTTCTCCCTTTTCATCCTGAAAAGAGTTGAATAGATTTGTTTCAAAAGTTCTATACAGAGCACACGGAAAACCATTTGATATATCAATTTTGTGTAAACCAGAAATGTAAACCCTCCATAGGAAGGGAACACATTTATTTGAATTCTGATAGATATATTGTATTCTTGAGGCAGGGGTTAAAAATATTAGGGTTTTGTGTTTTGCTTTGTTTTGTTTCTTTCTCCAAATCTATTCTTAAACAAATCAGGCAAACAACTCACCTTACCAAACACCGTGGGGAAATGAATATAGGGAATCATAAGCACTCTCCTAGTTTGTATGCATGACTCACTGTCTGGTGGCAAAAATCAATTTGCCTCTTTAAAAAGGCCCCCTTGGGGAAAGAAGAATGCAGAGCTGTAATGGTTTACTGTCTTGAGTGTCTTGTCTGATAACAAACAGAACTGGAGCTGACAACAGAGAGTTATACTTGTGAGCTAAAATGATTCATGCGTTGTGACTTTTTCCCTCACCTGGCTTTGCAAAACTGCACCTGCAAAACAGTGCATCTATGTCGTTCATGTAGTCTCCTCGATTGCATGCTTCCCTGGTATTTACAGGCTCTGACATTGCCTTGTGTCTCACTAGCTATTTATGTTCTCTGATATCCCATTGCAAATGGAGCACGCTGCTGTCTGTACGAATGTACAGGCGTTCCTAAATATTAGAGCGTGAACAACTGAGAACTCCACCGAGAATTTTTTAACCTGTATGTCATAATGGTGACGTGTATGAAAGAAAAGATGGGGGTGCAGATCTACAAACATTTCATTAACTTACAGGCAGCATGGGGGGG
>VXBZ01004519.1:68322-90461 GCA_013399135.1 Heliornis fulica | reverse complement strand
TCTCTTCTCTTCTCTTCTCTTCTCTTCTCTTCTCTTCTCTTCTCTTCTCTTCTCTTCTCTTCTCTTCTCTTCTCTTCTCCTCTCCTCTCCTCTCCTCTCCTCTCCTCTCCTCTCCTCTGTTGCTGCAGTGGAGCTTTGGCCTGGTGTTTTGGGTTTGCATGGCAAGGCTTTGGTAGTGGCAGAGGGGGGCAAGGGTGGCGTCTCCAGAAGATTCGCTTAGGTGCAAGAAAGACAATGCCAGGTGGCTTCAAGCAGACCTGCTGCTGACCAAGCTGGTAGTGCGTCTGTCACAGCATAGTTAAGAAGGAACACCACCCACACACCTCCCCAACCTTGAGCAGCAGGGGCTTTTTTTTTTTTTTTGTGGCCAGAGAAAGGAGTGAGTAGATGTTAGAAACTCTGCAAACACACAGGTCAGTGAAGAAATAGAGGGACGAGACACTCAAGTCACCAGACCAGAGGTTTCCCTGCGGCCCATGGATGTTCCCACACCAGAGCAGGTAGAGACCTCGGAAGGAGGCTGTGACCAGTTGGAAGCCCGTGTTGGAGAAAGCTCCTAGCAGGACCTGCAGACCATGGAGAAAGGAATCCATGCAGGAGCAGGTTTGTTGGCAGAACATATGACTATGGGGGACCCATGCTGGAGCAGTCTGGTCCTGAAGGTCTGTACCCTATAGAAGGGACTCACGCTGGGGCAGTTGACAAAAAAACATAGCCAATGGGAAGGACTCACACTGGAGATGTTTGTGGAGGACAGTCTTATGTGGAAGGGACCCCATGCTGGAGCAGGGCAACTGTGTGAGGAATCCTCCCCCTGAAGAGAAAGGAGAGGCAGAAACATGTGATGAACTGACCCCAACCTCCATTCCCTGCTCTCCTCTGTCCCTCAGGTATGGAAGGTAGAGAAATCAGGAATAAAGTTGAGCCCAGGAAGAAGGGAGGAATAGGGGGAGGTTTTTAAGATTTGGTTTTATTTCTCATGATCCTACTCTGTTTTGACTTCATAATAATTTAGATTAATTTTATTCCTCACTGAGTCTGTTTTTCGCGTGAGAGTAATTGGTAAGTGATTTCTCCCTGTCTTTATCTTGACCCATGAACCTTTCAACGTATTTTCTTCTCTGTCCAGCTGAGGAGGGGAGTGATAGAGTGGGTTTGGTGGGCCTCTGGTCTCCAGCCAGGGTCAACCCACTACACCTGGGGAAAGTTAGCCTTATGTGAGGGCCATTGATCCAAAGACTCAAGTAAGAAATGTTCAGCTAGGACTTTTCATATCAAATAAACTCAGGGTGCATCAGGACAAGACTTCCAGCTGTGCTGTCAGATCATATTTGTTCAGTCAAAGCAAAGACCCACGTCATGACAAAGGTTTTAGAAAGTACATTTAGGACAAACTGCATCAGGTTACCAAACAGCTCCTAGGGTAGGTAACACCTCAGGGAGAAAGCCTGCAGGGAAATACAATTTGATGTTGTTTTCATTCTGAGTGAAGCCTCCTCCAGAAAGGGGTCCTACGTAACACATCATCTTAGTTAGCAGAGATCTTTACCACTGCTGTAACTCATTCTTGAACTTAGACAAATTGATTTCCCTTCCAGATTTACAGGGAATTTTGCTGTAGTGCCATGGAACATCTCCTCTTGAATCCTGCCCTTATAAACTGTGTAGGTACTTCTAAGGGCAGAATTTGCCAGAAGTGTTTCAATTTTTCATTTTTGAAATGACCTAATATTATTTCACTTGAAACAATCCTGGTACACGTGGTAGCACTAGATTTTGATAAAAAATGCTGTTTGAAAAAAAAAATATTTTATGCCTAAGTCACACTGTCACTTTATATTAACTTTCTTATCCATTTCACCTTTATACTGTCCTCTGTATTCATTCATTTTTAACTAAGTTGTCTTTTTTCAGTCCTGAAATAGATTTTAAAAAGACAGGGGTGCCCATCTCAGTCTGAAAGAAAGCTATTGCCCTGGAAATTAAAAGCAGCTTGAACTCTTAGTAAGCAGAGGACAGTTTTTTAGAACCATATTCATACTGTAAACTAATGAAGATAATGTATAACTCCTTCCCATAATTTTTTATCCTTGAATCTTTAAATGCTTTACAAAAAGCTACATCAGTACTACAGTGTTACATTGTGCAGTGATTAGGCACCCTGACCAGTTTTCTAGTAAAAATATTTCTCTAGACAGAAATGCTACTTTATATCAAAACATACATGATTGAGCCACTATAGTTTAGATATCAGTTTTCATAAGTGAAATTTTGTGAGTGTCTTGCACTGGGTTTTGATTCTGAAGCACCAAATTTCTGTTCTGACATTTCTGTAAATAGACAGACATCTTCTGCTCCGTGTTTCCACAAACATAGTAATGTTCTTTTTGACTACAAAGACCTTCAACTTAAAATTAGTAATGACAGTCCCCAGCATCTCCTGATGCCTCTTTTGGTTGTTTGGGTTTTGGTATGTTTGATTGTTTGTTTTTTTTTCATTCTTCAGTTTTGATCTTATAGAGGCAGGTCTGTTAGGTGTAGTGCTGCGCAATGCTAGTTCTTTGGCTGTAAAAAATAGGAAGGCATTTAACTAATGTCCTTCCTATCTTCAGAATCAGTAGACCTCAGACCCTGCTGCTGTGTTTATGTGCATATGTAATTACAGTACACTTCACAAAGGTTTCTAAATGCACTCAGAACACAGAGAGTGTCCTTACAAGAGACATTCTCCACCTGCATGTGCCTGTGTGAAGAGTCACAGTATATTGTAACAAAGGTACACCACAAATGCCTTTTGAAGATGATACTAATGATTCTGAACCAGCATTTAAATATCTGGTATCTCAACAGCTTACACTGCCATAAACTGTTGCTTGTGGTATGTCAATATCTCATGAGAAATCACACCAATCTTCCAGTTAAGGTAGAATGAAAGTCAGCTCATTACACAGATTTTTGTAATATTGTTCCAGGTTCCTTCTTTTCATGAGTGATCATGGTGCACAAAGGGTAAATTGAAAGCAGACAGCCAAAAAAAGTCTCTTCTGGCTAGTTCTGCACTGGTCTCAGCACAGGTTAGGGCATCCCTTTGTATTCTTACAGTAGCTCTACTCTCTAAGCCACCATATGAAACATTTAACAGGCCCCTGCTCACCCTCCCAAAATTTTCTACTGTGGGACTTTAAACAGCAACATAATAACCCTACATGCAAGGATACTGCATCCACTTTTATTAGCTTGGCTTTCAAGTTAGAAGTGTAACTCTTTACAGAATGCATCAAAATCCCTGCTGTGAAACATGCCATCTTCTAAGTGTGGTCAAAAAAGGTCTATAATTTTTTATTCTTAAAAAAAAAAAAAAAAAACAAAAAAAAACCCAAACAAACCCCCAAAAAACCCACACCAAAATTATTCAGGGCTCTGATTTTTCCTTCATTTTTCTAGCTGTAGTCTTGGTGATTTTACAAATCTTGAATAAAAATAACACATCGTGCTTTGGACAGCTGAACACATATTTTCTCCATTATTCACAGTCCTTTGTAGTCTTCATTAGCATAGACTGAGTCACCAGCTTGCTAAATAAACAGAACATACAGGTTAGACATATGTTTTTTCACCTGACTTATTTCATGATGCAGAAAGTACTTAAGTTCTTTTTCAGCCCTTTCCTGTGTGAGAACAGAATGGTCCAATTAATAATGGCAAATTACAGCCAGAAACCTGTGCCTGAATGAGCTTGTCAGTACAATGAGACTTTTCCGCTTATTATTTTAGAAAAATCAAGTGAAAAGGAGAAGCTGTGAGCAGTTGTAAAATTCTCAGTCCTTTATTAGGGCTATGTGTGAGTGTGTGTGTGTGTGTGTGTAAAACATCTTGCAGGATTAGGACTTTAAACTAAAAAAAAAAAAAAATAGATAAAGGAACCCCAACACAAACTGTTTTTCCAGAGCCTTAGACTCTGCCTGGACATGACAGATGTGAAAGGATACACTATGCCTTACAGCTGCTTATTTATCCCCAAGGTCTCCTGCAAAATATACTCTGTTAGGTGTTTTTAACCACTGAAGGGGGTTTCCATCTCAGAAAATGAAACCACATATTACCGTGTTGCTGGTGAGTGTTACAGCAACTACATAATAGACAATGCACAGGTAAATAAGTGTGATAATAAAAGACAGCAAGAAAAATAGCACCTCCCAAAATCAAACAACTTGCAGGTAATTTGTTTGGCAGCTGGCAGAGTGGCTCCATGCTCACTGGAAGGAATACCTCACCCACGGATGTCTGTGCCTGCCTTCCTGGCAGTGGCCAGGCTTTGGAGCACTTCTCACAGAGCTTGCATCAAGAAGGAGCGTGTCAGCAAGGAATGACACTTGACCCACCCTTAAGGTCGGTGTTTAATTCAGCTGTACTACAGCCATTCTCTTTATACTGGAAGGGTGATTATGACATTCTTATGGTAGGTAAAAATGGTAACCTGTTTGGAATTCCTATTGTATCAGTGTATTATGGAAACAATAGAAACAACATTGCATACTCCATAGGGAGGGGAAAATATTCTTAGTTTACCAAATGAATGGAGAGATAATTTCCTTTCTCCCCAGCAAGACAGCTGGTATCATTAATTGTTATATGGGTTAGGGCATAAAGATGTCCAGCTGCTTGCCATCAGCTGAAGTGACTGTGGGCAGTGTCTTGTAGAGGCACTCAATAGCTTGGCCAAGAACCGATAGCCCAAGCCTTAATTTAAATCAAATCACTGTCTGTATATTATAGCAAACTTCTTTTTTTCCTTGTAGTTATGCACCATGGTGCTTAAGAGATCTGTGTAGTAACAGGAAAACCTTCTGGGAAAGCCTCTAAGGTGGCTGCATCCAAGGTGTTGTGGAATCAGGTGCTGGCTTCAGGTCTGCCTTAAATAGGTCGGTCATGGCACAACTATGTCTTTTCATGCTGCCTTTTAGTGCCTTTGCTCCAACCTTAGATGTGACATACAAAGCAGTGAATCATGACGAGGTAACACAAATGTCACACATGCAAAAGACATGTTTCAGATGAGGCCACAGGCCTACCACTATGTATAATTTAATAAAGATTTTCACTGTGTGTATTAGTTACCTTATTAACAGCTAGTTCCTAATTGTAACATAGGAAAGCGTTTACATAGGAAAGATAGTAAAAAAAAAGACAGAGCAGCTAACTCCAACATCAATTTCCCTCAGAATAAATGTGCCTGAGTTTGTGAGAGCTTTTGTGAACAAAAAGCTTTCAAACAAACACATGGGGAGGGGGGAAAGAAAAGAATGGTCAAACCTGTTACAAACACTGTGGGATCAAATCTGAGCAAAATTTGATCAGAAGATGAAATCTGTTTTTTTATTCAACTAAGTGATGGTGGTTGAAAGAATAGTTTGGCTTTATTTATTCTGCTGTGCTGTTCATCATGGGGCAGGTTGGCACTTGCCCATCTCCCCTAGAGAAAGGGCTAAATACAATTGTGCTGCTCTCAGGAGCCCCAGCGGGGAAGTAACCTGTGCCAGCCCTTTTTTTTTTTTTTCTCTCTGTAACTTATTTTCTCTCACTGGTCAGCAATTTAGAGGGCACTTGCATGGAAAAGGAGAGATCATCTTATTGGCAGCTGTTCTGCTACCATGGTGATTCCTACAGTACAGGTGAATAGTGCGTGGAGGATCATAAGGGATACTAGGAGGTAGGAGTCATCTTTTTATACAGAATAAGAAATAATAGAGGAAGAAAAGTAATGTAGGTCTGTAACAGTGAAAAGAAACAACATTTGATATATCAAAGAAAGAGGAGGCTGTAGAAGGGATCCAGAGAGAGGAAGGGCAGGATGACTGGAAAATTTCATTAAATTGGCTTTCTGTCATTTTAAGAAACTGTTATGGGACTGGAGAGATTTTTGTTAGTTTGTTGGGTTTTTTCATAGACAGAAAAATGCTGGCCAGCTCTAAGAAATGAGCATCAGTCATGCAGGCATTTAGCCAACACCACCATTGGGCCCTATGAATGTCAGGTGCTGTTCAAAAAACTAATTAGTGTGTTTTCCTTCAACACTTTGTTGAAAGATGTTTCATTACCATGCAAATGGCGTTAGCTCACAACACAAGCTAATTGAATTCTTACAAAACATCCCATACAGGCCGTTATCATAACCTGCCGAACAATAAATGCTAAACTCACTTTAGAAGATAGAACTCATATTAAGTAGCAGGACGCTGGCTGTCAGGCTATTTATGGCTTTTATTATTTCAGATACCTTGAGTCCAAAAGTAATTCATCTTGGTACCTCTGTAACAAAGAATTGGCACTTGCCATTGCAACCAGCTGGACTGATAACTGAAAAGGAAACTACTGCCTTCAGTGAAAACAGCGTGGTTAACACACATCCCACCACGCGTGTTTCAAGTTGTCTGTTTCTGCTGCCGCAGACCCCCTCTCCCTGACAGCAGCAATTACATTGGGGCCCCACGGCATGAACGGCTGCGGAAGAGCAGCAGCGACGTGCTCACTCTGCTGTTGCCTGCCAGTGCAGTTACATGTGACAGCGGTCTCCGTACTGGCCTTTCCTGCCCAATGACTTTCTCCAAGTGCATACCAACAGCAGTCGGCTTTCATTGCTGGGTACTTTCATTCCTTCCTTTGCTGTGGTTGGATGAAGACATTTAATAAGTCAGTCTGGATCAGTCTCTGCCTACTCATTAGTCACTCATTAAGCCCACCTTGCTCCTGGACTTTCACTTGGGAAGTTTGCTGATTCAAGACATAGTGAAACACAGGTCCCAGCTGGGAGACGAGAGCCACCAGAAACAGTGTCTACTGAGTTACAACTGGCTTGAACTGTGGGTATCAAACCAACAGAAGTTCATAGCACCACTGATCTCTTGAGCCTGTGCTCTACTCAGGCAAACACAAGGTAAAATACTATGTCTTAGTCTGAGTTGGACAACACATAGCTACTGTCTCCTAGGTAAGAGAAAAATGCCTCTGCAGCTGCAAATGAAGCATGTGAGAGGCTTGGGCAGGCAAAAAGTGTGCACTTAATACAGAATTTAAGCATAAACCTGACTCTTCTGCTATTCAGACCTGGAGGGCTGACATTAAGTACTACGCCACCTCAACACTTACAGCTAATAACATTTATTCTGATCCCTTACAGGTACTGAAAGGCAAGTGCTAGAAAACAACTGTTGCTGAACAGAAGAGAGTTTCAGTGCCAAATTGGAAAGAACAAAGGATAGGATTTTAATTTTTTTTTTTTTATGGTGTCAGTCAGTTTACTAATTCAGAAGTCTTGATGATTGAAACAGTAGTATCTACAGATCCTGGAAAATCATTGAGAGCAATATTAATATCACCATTTTCTCCAGGCAAAAGTGTTTCCCCCAGCTTCACAGTTAGATCCAACTTAAACTTTTATTCAATGCAAGGATTCAACCATGTTTCAGGAGAACAAAAATACTAGATTACCCAAATACAGTATTTTTAAGCATAGTGATTCATTCTCAATAAATATGTGCAGATAAGCAGATGTGCTTTGAGATAGAAACAGTTTAGAGTCCTTTAAAGCAGTAATATCTACTGCAGAATTTCTTGTTTTGTCCTTGTCTCAAATAATCTCAACAATAGGTTAATAGAATTGACCTTGCCACCGGAAGGCATGCTCATATATGTGTAAAATAAAAGCTTTTAGAGGACTGATGGCAGAACAGAGATTATAATAGTCATTCCTACCCACAGAGATTTTTAAGACACTGGCAGAATTTTTAATCATATATTATGATGAATGATTAATAATTCAGAAACTTATGTAAAATAACAATATGCAGAACACTGGTTTGGGTAAATCGAAACACACCCTTTCTTATATTTTTTAAAAAACTTCTACTGATATTTAAGTAATTTTTTCTTAATGTTTTTTCAAAGACAGATATTTTGTTTCTGTTTTAAAACACTTAAATGCAATGTTTTATGCAATGAATTTTTGCAATGTTTGAGAAGTGATTACTGATTCATTAGTCCTATACATTAAAATGTCTATGATTTTGCCTGTGCCTAATCTACTCTTATGTGAGTCAGTGGCCCTTTTAGGAAAGGCAAATCTCTCCCAGTGATCTCTCTAGGTCTGAAGCCTGCCCTCAGATCCCGCTGAGAGTATTATGTAGCTCTTTTGCAGCCCATGATACAGATTTTTCTTCTCCTAATAATCAAGACTTGGAAGGTATTGGTGTACATCCCTGTCTTCTCTGAAACAGAATGGAAACTTGAGAATTAGAATAACTACCATGAGGAGCAGGTTGACTTCACATCTTCATTTAAAAAAAAAACAACAAACAAAACAACCCCAGGAAATTCTATTAGGAACATTTAATTTGTAACCCCTGACAGACTTCTATGAAAATAGCTAAAAAAAGTGACTATGGATCCTAAGTTCTTCTTTGCAAAACTCTTGACTGTTGCAGAAAAATACGACAGACGGAAGGGGAAATGAGAATGTGAAGGTGGATATAGTGCAAATGTGAAGAGGAGAAGCAGAAAGAATCTGCAAGATGTGAGAAATCAGGGACGTGGGATGGCTGTGACTAGACAAAGCATCTGTAAACACACCTTCACTGATGAGTATTTTACACTATCCCATGTAAATTTAAATATAAATTTAATGTAAATGTAAATTGGGTCTGTGCACCAATGAACCTCAGTGGAAGAAAGACCATGTAGAAAGGTTTCATCTAGCTTGAGATCATTGGAAATATTAATTCTGCTCTCTGCATCTCATGTTCTAAATTTATAAAACAGAGGAACAAAAAACAAACAAACAAAAAAAAAACCAAAACAAAACACAAAAACCAAACCAAAACCAAAACCTACCTAGCTCACTAGGATGACATTCACCTAACAACTAGGAAGAGCATTTGCTTTGAAATGCAACTAAAGTAAGGATAAAATAAAATTATAGAACAGCAAGGCAAGCACCCACTACATTTTCTCTATGTGAAACTGTTCCAAAAAATCAGTGGTGCAAGATGCACATACTGTATAAAATGTTAAATTATTCATATTTAATGGTTCCAAAAAACCCAAGCTTGTAAAACACACACAACACTTAATGCAGCCTTATTTTACCTTTTTATCTTTTTTTTTTTATTTCTTTTTTTTCTTTACCTTAGAAGACACTTTTCCCAACACCTTCTGTGTACAGGCTAAATTATTTGCCTCTGGCTTTGTCTCCATCCAATTGTAGTCTTTCTTTCCCATGAGACACAGGTACTTTCACACCTCTCCAAGCACGTTGCCTTCAATTGCTTGTTAAACAGAGCCAATGAAACTGAGAATTCTTAAACAAAACACACATTAGCATGCCTCTTGTTTTCTTAGATTTTCATTGCTCCATTTACTATTTAGAACTTCATCCCACTCCTACTGAAGTGAATAATGAAACTGCCATTGATTTCAATTTGAAAGCCTCTCGATCGCATTAATTAACATCTAACTGTTGAAGAAGGGAAATCAGAGCTGCATAGTAGTGTTATCATCTGCAGTTTTTCTCCTGGATCTGCCCTGCACTTTTACTAGGTTTTAGAAGCTGCTGCTTAGTGTGACATATCTCCTGCTTATGTTTTGTAGATCCTTTGCACAGTGCCTCAAGTTTCCTCTGACTCACAATGAAGATAGGGATTAAAAAAATCTAGAACATGTACAACACTTTCATAGTCTCACGTAGCCTGACTAGTTATCAATTATCATTTAAACTCCCAAAGGAGCAGGAGGAGAAGGGATGCTAGTAACGTCCATCGTCAATTTAATAAGAAGTCTCACAGCATATGAAAGATCAAACACCGGCTACTTCAGAGATACATACATCAAGCAACTGGGCTGCTCCGTACATATTTCTGAAGTCAGTGGTAGTCTAGGAATGCTAATACCACATCCTCAGCTTCCATTAGCTGCGCAAGTAACTTCCCTCCTTCCACTCCTAAACACCTCTGTGGCTCTGGGACTGTCAGCAGAGTACATCCCACTATCCATTCCTTCTCTTCCTACTGTTACAGAGTCCTTTGACAGTTGTTTAATAACCTGCTCCACTTAACCTTCACCATCTCCCTGCTTTTCCATCCTTCACCCTTGAATGATTTTATGGGTTCCAATTCATCTGAAGATGATTATACCAGTGAAAATGTAAAAAAAACCATTTGGTAAGAGGCAGCCTGAACAGCCACATCTGTCAGGATAGCGAGCCCTTTCATAAAGCTGACCTCCAAAACCCAGTCCTCCTGCTTCTTCCTTCCCATCTTACATACTATCCCATGTGTTTAAATTGTGTATTTCTGGATCCCAGCACAACATCCATCCCTATAATAATTCCTGGGGGGGGAAAATGCTTTGAAAGGAACATCTTTGCCACATCATAGAGTATAGCTTGTGTATTGTCCAGGCTCTTCTCAGTGATGGCCAGTGATAGAACAAGGGGAAATGGTTCCAAGCTGGAATCTTAATATAAGGAGGAACTTTTTCACTGTGAGGGTGTCAGAGCACTGGAACAGGCTGCCCAGAGAGGTTGTGGAGTCTCCTTCTCTGGAGACATTCAAGACCAATCTGGACATATTCCTATGTGATCTACTTTAGATGACCCTGCTCAGGCAGGGGGTTGGACTGAGTGACTTTTCGAGGTCTCTTCCAGCTCCTAATATTCTGTGATTCTCCAATTCTGTGATTGTTAATAGATATTTATTTATAAGCATAAATAGAGCTGCTGGCTAAAAAATATTTCTATTCTTTTTGAGAAAAATACATTTGAACTTCAACAATTTGAATTTCCTCCCACCTCCTCATGTTGTATTTAAGTAAAATTTCATCAGCTTTGTTCCAAAGAAAAGTGTTTCACTGAGACTAAGAACATATTTTAAAATGATGCATTGCTGATGCGTAGTTTTAAGTGGCAGTGAATTTTCTGTTGCCTAGGCCCAGCTCTTGTGGTCTCATTGACATTGGTTTGTTAAAGCCAACAAAACTCTACTAGTTTACAAACAGCTGGAGAAATGGAGTTTCATTTTAGGCCATTTTGAATGAAAAAAATAAAAAGGAAATCTTTGTTGCTTCTTGCTTCTAAATTAAAAAAAAATAATAAAAATTATGAGTTTTGGGCAAGGATTTGATTTTTTCATTGTAGGATACATCCATGAACCTTTTCCAGTGTAAAGCAGGAATGCTTTTATTTTTTTTTTATTTTTCTTCCAGAGCTCATCATCTCACAGGAGGCTACCTTTCTTTCTTTTGAATATAGACAATCCTTGGCCCCCAGTTTCTTCTGGCGATATATTCACTGTAGAAAAGATTTTTCTTCTTGCTGGTATTTTCAAGAACAACTTGCAGAATAACTTACTGCTCACCTTTAAGGGGGTGGACAAAACTATCCAAAAGGAACAATCAGTAAGATTTTATTCAACTTTTGTAACATTCCCAGTCAGATAGTTTTTGGGATATAGATATCAAACACTTCTTGATTGCTTTTGTTCTTTCCCTTTAATACTTACTTTTTTCCAACATTAGTGCATTACTTTGGAGCCAAGAGGAAGTAGAAATAAATATTTATTCACCTGCTTAGACCTTCACTTAATGTGGCCTTTTTGCAGTTTTTGTTTCTGGAGAATCAACACTTACAAATGTATTTTCTTTTATCCCAGGATGTCTTATGCAATATTTAATAGGATTTCAAAGGCAAAGATTTCTCTCCTCCTTTCCAACTTGGAACATCAGTTTGGATCACCTCTGACTGAATTTTAGCAGGTGAGAAACACCAGCGACTCCCAGTACTGTCTGCAAATCAGATATAATGGGACATAAGTACCCATACTGAATGACTGCACGTTTGTGAGACCTGTTCCTTCTAGTCATTGCCTTTTCATAGTCATAGTCCTTTCTACAGGAGATATGCACATAACTGCTTGTCACCAACATAACTATAGATTTTCCAAAACATTTTGGCTTTTTGGCTTCTGCTTATCATGACGACTATTTTCTACTTCTCTAAATCCTACTCCCCATCAAAACCAAATCCTCTCCATATAGAAATTAAAAATATAGAAGGAAATTCCAAGGAGGAGGCTGTGAAAAAAAGATCTCCTTGCAATGATACATAATTAGTGTGGTACTGTGAGCAGACATATTTTTCCCTAAGCTAAAGTGGAAATTTTGCCCTTGAAGCATCTGATTCTGGACAGTATTTTCCAGTTTGGGATTGCAGATGATTAACTTCTTTCATTTGATAGACTTGGGGAAAATAAACACAAGAGGAAGGAGAACAAAAAGATTCAAAACTTCACTTCATGTAAAAACTAACACAGATGTAAAAGCCAACCAACAATTCCTGACTGTTCCTATATTGTACCCACACTGAGAAACTCATGTATTCAAAACCCCTTTGCAGGGAGGACTACCCACAGATGCCTCAACTGTACTCTTATTATGCAAATGTATGTTGACATAAAGTTGCTCACATATCTGAGAACTGCATTGTCCTAGTGATTCCTACAGCCCTGCCGTAGAGCCTACACTTCCATACTAACATCAGTGTGGTTCCATTGTGGGAGGTTTTGCAATATACCGAGGCAGAAGGGTAGAATTTGCCCCTTAAAGTAACAGAGAGATTGACATATGTTTTCTGCATCCATTTGGCTAGCCTACAATAAAATGCCTAGTGCTTCATCAGAGTTTGTAATTGATTGGCCAGTAAACAGCTTGTTGATAATAACATATTCTGGCCATCTGATGTTTTGAACAATCCAGTAGCAATCTGCAGCAACGCTATTTACACTATGTTCCGTGCTCTGGGCGTGGGTCCAGCTTTTACCACCACCAAGAACAAAGAAGCAGGAGGTCTGTCATAACCTTCAGAAGGTTTTGAGAATAATTTTAAGGTTTTTTAGAGGCAGATTGAGTTCTAGGAACGGACTCAAACATGCAAATCTTTTTCTTGTTCTTTGCCTTATGCATCAAATAACCTTATAAATGGGGGGGTGGGGGTGGTTTGCGGGGAGAGGGTGTGGAGAAAAACATTCTTGAAAGAGAAGGATTTAAAGGATTTTAGATTTGGCTGACTGCAAAGACAGAAAGGCAAGATCGTTCAAGGAATACTGGGGACTTCCCATTAGTCATGTTCATTGATTTTATGCTGATATTCTTCAGCCATGTAACACAGAGTCTTTCAAAACAGTTCATGTGCCTTTTCCCAATGTTTGCATTATTGCCACTTGGGTGCTTTCTGAGGAATTCAGATCATAGGGAAGTTGTTTATGGACGTGTTTGCTTACATGTATACATACAACTAGTACACAGGCAGAGTAGAGAGACCCAAATCAGTCACAGTCACAGAGCTTTAGGAGTTGGAAGGGACCTCGAAAGATCATCCAATCCAACACCCCCACCCCACACCTCCCGCCAGAGCAGGATCACCTAGATTAAATCACACAGGAATGTGTCCAGATTGGTCTTGAATGTCTCCAGAGAAGGAGAATTCCACAACCTCTGTACTCTCAGATCAAGCAATATAAATGTACTTTATGAATAGCAAAGAACAGATTGCAAAGAACACTTTGATGTCATGGGGCTGCGTAACAGAGCACCCCAGACTCTACAGCTCATTCTGCAATACCTGGAATAGAGAGAATTCAATAAGACTGGACAGCTCAAAGTACAGGACAAGCTCCTCCATATATCCAGAGAACATTGTGGTTCAGATTGCCAGACCTGAGCTTGGAAGCTAAATACCTTAATTCCCTTATGTTTTATGCTCTGTGTGGTCAAAAAGTATTTAAATATTATCTGCAAAAAGGGACATGCAAGTCCTACCATTGACAGATGCCTTAGTGGAAGCCATGTCTCTCCCAGGGTCAGAAGCATTCCTCAGCTCATTGGATTCCCAAGGCAATTCCTATGGAGGAAAACTGAGGGTGTGAGTGCCAATGGGCTGAATTGCAAGATGGCAATGGGTCCAGAACAGAACATAAAATTTCTGGGTAACAATAATTTTCAAAGCACTACCTAAATTTAGGCACTTCTATTACTATACAACAGTTGAGTGAGGCTTGAAAGGATCTGTATTTTGCACTCCCAGTGTCCATTTCAAATCCTCTTTTCCATTTTAACAGTGAACATATATATCTTTAATAGACATGTATATTCTGCATGTAATCATAAGCCCTAATAATGACCTTTGTTTTGTGTTATCAGTCAAATCCCAATGACTTTAGTAGATTTTACTGACCTTTTCAGAACACTGAAAATGAGACTTTTTTTTTTCTTCCAGTGTCTATAACAGTCTAATACCTCAGTGTCATTGTCTATTAGGTTTAAGTTCTTTAGTATAAAGATAACAAGGTCTTTTTGGCTAGAAGGAAATTCAAAGTCTTCCATAAATTGTAAGGATTCTTGTACAAAACCACCACCATGTTCTATTGCAATGTGATAATAAAATGTTTTCATTGTGCACATCTTTTCCTAATTAAAAAATTGCAAGAAAATAAAAAGCTTTAGAACTCTACTTCAATAAGTTCTTCTTTGAAGAGATCACTTTGCCTGGGAAGATTTTTTTCATTTATGCAACCTAAGAATTAACTCTTTTCCTTTCACATTTTTTTTTTCTTTACAAATACTTGTCTGAAATTGATCTTGCCATTTAATATGAAGTGGAGCTTTTTCTTCTCTGGCAGAACATTGAATATATACTGATTCAGGTTATTTTTGCTTGGTTTGGGTCTTTTTAAATGCTTTTTGCAAATTCTTCAGTTCAGCTGTTCCATATAGTCTGCCAGCATTTTTAGATAGTTGCTTTCATTATTATTTAATGTGTGTTGGTTTCAGCAAATATTGTAACTACAACTGTTGCTTATTATAGGTCTCTTTTTTCCCTATAGTCAGTCAGCTGGAAACATTCCAACCCCTCTTAATTTCCTATGACTAGAAAACTATGCATGCAAGGTCTGTTCACTCTTTCAGATGTTTGACATCATTACTATTTAAATGCTCCTTCAAGAAATGTTGTTGCTACAGCATTCCCTGACAGTATTACACTTCTGCTACTTCATTAAATACAACTGTAATTATGTTTTAAAAGATAAACACTTTGTACAGAGACCTTCAGCACCTTCTGAATTTCATTTGCTACACAGTTACTTCCCATTCTGTCCAACAATATTATAAGAGACTGTGTTGTTAGAAGTTAGTTATCTTCTCTTAGTATCCTGACAGCTGCATCCAAAACCTAATACAGTTCTCTGGATTTCCTAGAAAATAATACTATCTACATGTCTAGGCAAGAGATATGGATAATGAAGTGTAAACTGAACCAAGTTGAGAAGAAATTGCTTCAGCATCTCTGTTTCATGTTTACTTCTTCAGTTTCAGAAGTGTAGGGATGAACAGAATTCAGAAGTCACTGAAACCTTACCTCAATCATTTAAGCAACTCAAATTTAGCTAATGATTCCAATTATGGAATACTTAGAGTTTTCAGCTTGTCTGTGAACTTTTAGGATTAGTGGGGTTTATTTCTACTCATGCTCACATACATAATAAATAGACATTCATATCAATCATGCAGCAAGGAAATGCAAATACTTATATTTCCTAAACTCTTCAGTTGGATATCTAGCTCTCTATTTATCCCAATAGTCAATTCTCCTTTATATTTTAAAATAACCCCACTGGCAATTTAACAAAATTCTATTAGTGCTTTAACTGCTGAAAAAAAACCCCAAACCCCCAAACAAAAAAAATCCAACCAAAACAACAAAATAAATAAACAAAAAAACAAAAAACAAAAAACAAGCCAACCAACCAACCAACAAAAATATCCCAACCAACCACCAAACAGAAAAATCCCTATCCCATTTTCTACCTCTTCCTCAGGTTTCTCTTTTTCTTCTTTTTCTCCACCTCTTCATTCAGGGCTGAAAATAAGAGACTCTAGAATCAACAAACTTTATTTTTCTAGCTCTGATTCTATTTTTAGGAAGAAGAAAAAGGTATATCTTACTCCAAGACATTAAAAAGCAAGGTCACTAAGGCGGTGAGGATTGTGTTTTAAAGGTATGTCAGTGGAAAAGAAAGCCTTGAAAACTGATGAAACTGGAGAAAGTCCAGCATCCAGAGAGAGATGTGGAACCACTGGAAGATAGAGGTATTTCTTTTTAAGATTTTGTGAAACATTGACAACTTGGAGTCAATCTTCTTATCCAAGACACTCTAGTGCTGTCTATCCCGTGTAGCTGAAAGACTGTAGTCCAGTACTAGACCCCAACCACGGAAAATTTTTACCATAGGGTAAAGATTTACCACATAGAAAAGGATCTTTCTGGAGTAAAGGTGGACATGCAAGACTGACTGTGCACTGCCAGAGGAACTGCAGCCTCCTTAAACCCAGTAATAAAATCATAGAATTGTTAAGGTTGGAAGAGACCCCTAAGATCATCCAGTCCAACCATTAAGTCCTGACACCAAGTCTACCCTTAGACCATGTCCTCAAGCACTGCATCTACCCGTCTTTTAAACACCTCAAGAGATGGGGACTCAACCACCTCCCTGGGTAGACTGTTCCAGTGCTTGATGACTCTTTCAGTAAAGAAGTTCCTCCTAATATCTAACCTAAATTTTCCCTGGCGCAACTTGAGGCCGTTACCTCGAGTTCTGTCACCGGTTACTGGGGAGAAGAGACCAACCCCCACCTCACTGCAACCTCCTTTCAGGTAGTTGTAGAGAGCAATAAGTCTCCTCTTCTCCAAACTAAACTATTTCAAATGCAGCATCTTGCCTTTTCTATCATAAATATAGTAAATATATTTTAGACAGAGGAGTGTATTTTACCAAATGCATTTTTATCTTGCCTGTTCAGGTCCTTCTCCTGGGGAGAATACGTGTATGAGAGGGAAGGAGAGAGAAAACAAACCACATGTAACAGATACTGTGAATGTTGTTCAGTACACTCCAAGAAGCTATTCACTGTCGTTTTGATGGCCATACACTACCTTATTCAGACATCGAAAGTAGCTCTTGGTAAACTTCTGTAGCACAGACCTTCACGGTATGTAACCCCAGCATTTGCATTTATTACAATGAAAAATGAGTATTAATTGGCTACTACATTTCAAGATAGGTCATTTTCATCTTTATGCTTGCACAATATTTATAGGTTCGAATTCCATTAGCTGCAGCCTGCAAGCTGAAGTAAGAGATGGGTCATTTTGCATCAGGTAGCATCAGAGTCCAAGTCATCACCTGTAACCTGCTCTGACAGTTATGCCATTATGCAAATTAACACGATGTTCCATGAATTTAAAATAAAAGAACCCTCATATCAGGGAAAAGTATTCAATCTGCATTTTCGTCAGATATTTATCAGACTAGGTATCTACAGGAAGCAATTACTTGAATTATACATGACTATTTCAATTATTTAGTACCTACACATCTCTAATAAAACAATTAAGTTCTACCTGTCTAAAAAAAGCTTTTTCAAACTTCACATGAAAATACAGAATAAGTAGATATTCACAAACTAAGAGCATGCCATTGTTTATTTGTATTTTCCACTTTCAGTTTACTAAACACTGTCCTATTTGCATTGTAAACAGAATTTCTTACAAGCATTCCTTTCAGCTATACTGTTTAGTTTTTAAAATTTGTTTTCATCTACAAAATTACCATCAAATGTGTTTACATCAAAACAGGGATTAGATAAATTAAATTCCTAATGAGATCTACCTTAAAAGAATATTAAGGTTGAAAGTCAAGTGCTCAAATAAAGAACTACCAAAATTAAGAATGCCTATATAATACACATGCAAATACATCTTACTTTGCTTGTGAAACTGTGCTGCTTCTAAATGAAAGATCCTCTAAAAACATCTCAAATCCATTCAATGGTTGGGAATAGTGATTTTTACAACGAAGTGATAATAGTTATGTACATGTAATACTGCAAATTCCCTATGAAAAATACAATGCTTTTATGTTCATTATCCAGTGCTCTATTTGTCTTATAGTGCTCTTCTTATGACTAACAGAAAAAATAATCAAGTAAATCATAAGCTTTAATATGGGAATTCACTGTATCAGAGAGAAGTCTGAGTCAATAGGATGACAGTAAATGTGTATAGACTGGCTGGCCAGAGAACCAGCGTCTGTGTTAAGTCAGATAATAGGATTCCACCACTTTTGTTCAGTGTCTTAGTCAAGGCTATATGTAAGAATTTGTCTGGACTGAAAAGCATTCGAATTTTTATATAAACAAGAGTTAATATTTCCTTCTGATAAAATTACTTGTGGAAATTCAAGTGATCCACGCCAAATACCACACCTATAGCTTCTGGTGAATCGAGAATTAGGAGGATAAGAAATGTCTCTTGTATTTTCCTTCAGGTTCTTAATGATTCATTTTACTGCTTCATTTTCTCTTGTGTTTATCTTGTCACTGTTTTCATTTTCATTCAGATTTACACCAAATATGTAAATGCAGTCCCAACACATTAAAAAGCACATATATTTAGAATGTTAAACATTCACTGTACATTCAAAAAATGCTCTAGAGTTGCTCCCAGTAGAGTATTCCTATCTAAAGTTAATGAGTTTTAATGTACGGTTTCCTTGTACCTTGCCTTTCTCTACACATCAATCTGTTCCTGGCATCTGTCAAGCATGCAGTAACAGGGAAATATTCTCAGGGGCTGTCAATGAAATGACACCTTTCTCCTTTACGGGAGTTTGAAAATAATGCCCGTATTTCTCTGAAACTCTCCAGGCAAAGTCTCTCTGTCTTATAAAACCAACACCATCTGCCCAGGCAGACGCGTGTGAGCCAATGACATGTAAAAGGTTTTTATCTGATTTCTGATGTCAAAGATGTTACATTAGGTTATCAAACTTCCACTTAACTAGATGGCTTACCTTGCACACCTGGCATTCAAACAAGATGGTTAAATAGAACAGTGACTAGCTTTGGTTCACTTAGTATCTGTATTATCACAATCAATTATTATAATCAAGAACTCTAATTTACAAAGGACAGTGCAATCAAATGTTCAAATAAAGGATGGGGCACTTTGGTATTGGATCATGGCATGACAGATGACTTTATTGAAACTGTATGGATTTCAGTATTCTTAAGATATTTAGAAACAAGCACTGTATCTGTAGGCAACATTCAGAACTGTATTTACCTTGAAATTAGTCATTGCACAAAGCAAGTCACTAGAGGTTTTCATTTTGAAGCTAGCAAACATTTTGTGGTTTCCTGAACCGAGAAGCTCAGAAGCATTTAAAATCAGGAGAGCCACCCACTTCAGAACAAGGGATAAGTGAGCTGGCCGCAGTTATTCATCTATGCAGCTGTAAAATGGGTATAATGAACTACTTCGTCATCTCCCTTAGTTTAAGGAAGGATTTTTCATCTACTGAGTTGTTCTTGAGGAATTCTTGAAGAATCATTCTTAACTCTTACAAGCTAAAGAAAAATTGAGAGTAAAATAAGTACTTCAATTAAACCTACAAACACTGTAGATTTGTTTCTGATATTCACATTTCCTCTCCGGGATAATTGCAAAAGTACGAAATGCCAAAGCATCACCATTTACAGCTGATACAAGAATTTGTATCCAAACAAATTTTCCCTCTTATTTCCATTATCACAGCTCCTTCAAGTATGAAAATTTAAAATAATTCCTCTCTTACCTGGTACTTTTTTCTTCTGTAATCCCATTTCATCAACCTGATTCATCCTTACCCTTTAAAATTACTGCCAAAGTAATACTGTATGTTGAGTGAGAGCTATACTCATATAAAGAGGAAATCTTACTTTAAACTATTTTTTCCTGAGGGTATGATAAAATTGTAATCAAAGAATAAATGAGGATATGACATAGAACTCCAGTAGGAAATAAGATAACCATATGCTTAAGCACCATTGTCTCCAATGGGTTTGAAATGTATTGGCCAAGTCTTTTCCTGAGTAACGAGGATTGAGACAGTTTGTGCCAGTGTGCATGTTTTTTGTTAAAGTCACAGCAATGGGTACACTGTTATCACTTTTCCTGAATTTTGTATAACCTAATTTCAGTGGGACTTCTGATGAGCAAGAACACTGTCTATAAAGAGCTAATTATTTTGTGTCTGGGAGAGAATTCATATTACAGAAAAATAATTAGCTTGAAATTTTCTAAGTAATTCAAGTTGAAGTCATTTGGGGATTTGGATTTTTTTTTCATATTAGAAATCTCTTTTACACCCTTATACACCATATAAGGGTCTATTTCTGTTAGTAGAAATATTTAAACTCAAAATATATTTTAATGTTTTTCAAAACAAAATGAACTAGAATAGAAGGGCTAATTTGGTGGAAGTCTAGTTTTGATCAGTCATTGTTATACAGTATTAAAATAGCATTTCTGTTCTCACCACTGATACAAAGTTTCCAACACTTCCTTCCCCAGAAAATTATGTCCAGAGAAGAGTTGAGTTTAGAAAAATAAACAAATAAAAGCAATGTAATGTATATTCAGTAAAGCTTCTACTATTCCATAGAAAAGTAGCTTCTACTGTATTTCTAATCTTTCTTGTGCTACTATCTTTAATCAAATAAATAAATAAATCATTCCTATGCATCATAATAGACAAGATTTGAGTGAAAAATATTAAATCTCAAACGTTTGACTTTCCCAAGGACAAATCCTACAAACTGATTAATAAAACCAGACTTTTACAGCTTATAACTAAACCAAGGAAAATGCAGCCACAGCATAGTTTAAACTGCAAGAAAAACATTTAAGAGATCAGCACTTCACCTAATTCCCAAATCTTTATCCAGATGCATCACGTGGCCACACCAATTTCCTTAACACAGGAGAGAAAAACAAACAAACATCCTTTTCATCTTGTGCAGTTGCTTGCTTTTTAATTTTTATTTTCTTTTTTTCTTAATCCTGTTTGTGCAAATAGGTATCTATTTATTGCTGGTTTGACCAAGGAAATGCTTTCAACCCCAGGCTAATAATATGTAACTGTGAGACATGTGACCTCTTCTGTTAACTCACCTCCTAAAGCTCCTACAGCTGGGACCTGGAAGTTGTCTCCCTGATTCAACATTCAAAGTAAGAAAGCAAACCATGTTGGCATAAGTCACTTACAGAACAACATCTGTGCTTGTCTTGCTTGTCGTCCTCTCATACTTCAGACACTCTGAATAATCGAGCTTGCTGGACTCGTACCAAGTTATCTATCTCTGACGGCTGGTGTGCTGTAAATTCATATAGAAAACTATTATATTCCACTGAACTGCTGCAGCTCCCTAGATAAAATGGTAAATTTTCCACAGATTTTCCTGTCAGCTTCCACCTGAAGGTAGGATTTAGGAAGGTTACATTTCTCAGCAAACAGGCAGTTGGAAGAAGTTTTTCAGTACCTCTCAGTACTCCCTTCTAGTGAAGAGGTTTTTTTTCAGCCCTTAAAGAAAAATAAAAATTGAACACATTTATTATGGTTACAAGACTTTGCTGTAATAGTTCCAGAAATATTGTCTTGAGGCCTCTGCATTGTCAGAAGACCTAAGAGTTGCTTCTCTGCATGGAAAATAACAGTTTCATGTTTGAGCAGCCTTTCAGCATGCAGTGGAAGAATTTGGCAGATATTCCCTTTACAGGTTCATTATTTAATGTTTTCTCTTTCACTTTCTCTTGTTTGCTGTTTTGTGCTGAAGTCCTTTAAAGAAAAAGAAAAAAGGAAGAAGGAATTCAGTCTCTAAAATTTGATAGCTCTGAAGACATATTTTGTTGGCAAAAAGTCAGACTACGAGTCAAATCTCTAAGTCTAATAGGTGAATACGTGTATCCATTTTGAACTTGAATTGTTAAAAAAATAGGGTTTTTTTTAATCCCTACTTTTATATTTTACAAATGTGAGAAGTTCAGTAGATGAGAAATGATACATAAGGTCTGAAAGGTCCAAAGCTTGTGCTGAGTAAGCTTCATTCCAGATCTGCTGCTACAGCTAAGTGGCCAGGCACATGTTATTACAAAGTTCCTGATTCATCCCCTTTTGTTAGAAAACTTCCAGAAGCAGCAACGCAAAAAGACTCTTTGG
>VXBZ01004519.1:0-67256 GCA_013399135.1 Heliornis fulica | reverse complement strand
AAATAAAAAAAAAAAAAAAAAAAAAAAGACCCAGGCCCAACTCTAGGCCTTTCTTAGCCTGAGGGTTTTTCAGATCTGTGCTCTAATCACCAGGTGAATGTCACAAAGTTGACCCACTGTCCCCTAAGATGGCACTCAAATCAGCTCCCAAGTGACGGCTATATGCACTAAGGTATTATGCAAAAATGGGCACCACTATCTCCAGATTAATTTGTAAATGAAACCGACTGTGAGTTAAGCATGTTCTAATGATGTCTGATAAATTGAGGAATCATGTGAAGAGAAGTCTAAATCCAAATTTAGGTGGCTTAGGTCTCATCTGCCTCAGCAGAAACAACAAAGACAACGGGGACCACATAAAAATATTGGAGAATGTCCAGAGGAGGGCAACTAGGATGGGGAAGGGTCTGAAGGAGAAGTCTTATGAGAGCTTGAAGTCCCTTTATTTTTACAGCTAGGAGAAAAGGAGGCTGAGGGGAGACCATATCACAGTCTATGGCTTCCTGACAAAGAGGAGCGAAGGGGCAGGTGCTGACGTCCTCTCATTGGTGACCAGTGATAGAACCTGAGAGAATGGTATGAAGCTGAGACAGGGGAGGTTTAGGTTAGGTATTAGGAAGAGGGTCTTTGCTGAGAGGGTGGTTAGGCACTAGAACAGGTTCCCCAGGGAAGTGGTCACAGCATCCAGCTTGGCTGAGTTCAAGAAGCATCTGGACAATGCACTCAGTCCCATGTTCTGACTAGCCTGGCCCTGTGCGGAGCTGGGAGTTAGACTCGATCCTTATGGGTCTCTTCCAACTCAGGAGATTCTATGATTAAAAATGACCTATGCAGTGCCTCCTGTCTTTCAACACGTCTTTCCCACCACTTTGCTCCACACACATTCTGCCAATGACACCAGGCTCATTTTTTGTTCATTACTTGGCTCAACTTTGCCTTCACTTTCTTTCGCATAACCTGCTATGGCCTTATTACCCTGTAAAAGCTCCTGTGTTTATTTTGTCTTAACATCTACAGAATTCACTTCTGCTGTGCTCCCTCAAATAGCATTACCTATTGCTACATAGACATCACACTGGAACTTCCAAGTTACTGAACCGGTTTTTGTACTTCAGTTCAATGTCCAATACAGATCTGCATACCAAATACAGACACCTCCCTTAGTTCACTCTCCTTCTACCCCTCCTTCATATCTGCCCCAGCTCAGTTTTCCAAAAAAACAATTTCAGTGCACTTCAAAAACATGCTACATTTGGATTTCTGAAGAGAGATAATTCTGAGAATTCCCAAATTTCTATGATATTGATGTTTCCACATATTTCTCTCTTCATCATTTCCTTCCAATTGTTTGTGCCATGTCACAAAACCTTAAAGGGAAAGGGCCAGGATCCCCCTTCCTGGATGCAGTTCCATCCAGAAATAAGTATATATCTGTCTCTGTGGTTTCATAGAATCAAAGAGTGGTTTAGTTTGGAAGGGTCCTCAAAGATCTAGTTCCAATCCCCTGCCATGGGCAGGGACACCCTCTACTAGACCAGGTTGCACAAAGCCCCATCCAACCTGGCCTTGAACACCGTGCCACAGCCACAGCTCCTCTAGGCAGCCTGCCAGTGCCTCACCACCTTCATAGTGAAGATTTTTTCCTAATATGCAATGTAATTTATCCTCTTTCAGTTTAAACATGTTACTCCTTGTCCTATCATTACATGCCCTTGTAAACAGTCCATCTCCAGCTTTGCTGTAGGCTTCTTCAGGTACTGGAAGACTCTCTGGAGCCTTCCCTTCTCCAGGTCGATAAGCACAACTCAGCCTGTCTTCCTTCACGGGAGCGGTGCTCCAGCCCTCTGGTCATCTTTTTGGCTCTCCTCTGGATTTTCTCCACAGTTCCATGTCTGTCTTGTACTGGGGTACTCAGAGATGGACACAGCACTCTAAGTGGGGTATCACCAGACCAGATTAAGAATCACCTCCCTTGACCTGCCCATCACACTGTTCTTGATATGTTTTTACATATTACCACTGAGTAAAGAAAGTAACAGACAGAAATTTTGAAGAAACTTTCTTTCTGTTCCTTGACTAAACTTCTAATGAGCAGATTTCGGACAGGGAGGTGGAGGGAACAAGAAATATATTTGCCTAACCTCTTATTGTAGCATTCACAAATTTTAACTGATACAGAACTATTTATAATTCTAGCGAATAATTAGAATTTTGATATGCTAAGACATGAAAGGGAAGAAAAACACAGGAGAGCAAGGGATACACCACAATAATTTATGAAACAATTGTCTCCATTTCTTATGCTATTTTTCTTTATTGTTTCTGCTTTATAACTTGCTTCCACGTTTCTGGACTCAACTATGGATTGTCATGATGACTTCTAAATCATTTTCCTTTCCTTAGTCAGCGTTTGCTCCCAAATCCTTTAAAACATGACCCAGTGCCAGCTGGTATTGCAGATAATTTCTGTCAGGTATCAGTTTCAGAAGGCAGATAAGGTCAATCTTTGTACACCAAGTAGGTAAAAGAACAGGAAAGGTTTTGTTAGAGGTAATCTGATTAGAAAAAGTTGCACAAGTTAAGTCTTTTCTCACTGAACACCAAATGGAAACAGATAGTGATTTGTTTCCTTTGTGGGATAAGGTTCCATTGTGAGATAGTTTTTGTTTGCTGGTATATTTCATCAGGTTTGTACGTTTATGCATTTATGTATATGTAATCTTTCTTCCTTAGTACGGGTGTGTGTGTGTGTGTGTATGTGTGTGAGAAATTGCTTTTCTCGGTTGTTTTTTTCACCAGTGTTGCTTTTATCCCGAGACCAAAGGGGCTTTTATTATTTTTTTTTTAACTTATATTTTTTATCATGCAAATTTGAAGTTTAACAATAGTGGAGAAAGATAAGAGACTGTCTGGAGCCTCTGCAAATCCTCTGAACAATGCTTTGGAATTTAGACAAAAATGCTAAGCCTTTCTTCAGATTGCTATCTATTTAGCCAATGAGAATTTGAATTATGATCTTGGTTAAAAAGAGCACCATGGGGCAGCAAGAAAAATTGCTTATAGATTGTAGTGAAAATTTAAGGAATGGAATTTTAAGTTGTTTTGAATAACTTTAAGGTAGGTCACAAAGCTCTTAGTCCTATTAGTGAAGTACTAACCAGTAGAGTAGACCCATGGAATTATGTTTGAGAATCTGTGTAGATGTTCAACACAAGAAAGACCTCTAAAATTCAGACCATAAATTATTTTCAGTTTTACATCTATTGGATGATGCATGTGTTAAGACACTAAATTTGGTCTTCAGTACAACACTTGAAGAGTATCTTATTCTTTAAGTGGATATTCATAGTTTGTGATTATTTTACCAAACTATTTACTGTTTACTAAACTGTTTACAAACTGTTTACTAAACAGGACAATTGGAGACACTTATAAGCCTTGCTGTTTCTTCAGTCAATAGAAAAAGAGAGATGAACCTTCAGAGGTGACCCATTACTTTTTATTTAAAAACAGTCAACAGCTGAATTCTTCAAACAAATAATTAACATTGCTTTGGTGTTTTGGGGTTTGTTTTTTTTAGTATGTCCCTTATTGCTAGTCTGCATTTAGTTAGCTCCCTCATCCAACTGTTGGATCTTGGTATGTATTTTGCATAGAATGAAAAACAGTCTGTAATCAGAAGTCTCTTTCCAATGCACAAGGTAATAAACTTCTCTTTGAAAACTGAATAGACTCTAAAACACTTTTCATTCTCCAGGACTCTGAAACTTCTACTTAGCTCTTTGTTTTTTTGGTTTTTTTTTTTTTCAAAATACTTTGAATTTGACTGATAGGCCAGTTATAAGAGCTAAGTTGCTGTCTACCTAACAAGCTTTGGCAGAGAGACTACCAATGACTTTTGTTTTACTCTGAAGATGGTGAATCTTAACCCTGAGTAAATTGGTTTACAGGAGCTGTTTCTTTTACAAAGATTCCAGATATATAGGGTAGGAAATAGTTTGGGACATATAGTTGTGAATGCCACCAGAAACATTTCAGAATCTTTGAAAATATTCATATTTCATCTCTAAACATTAAAATATTTAAAGAGTTAACTACACAATAAAAGCTGCTTATTCTAGAAAATATTAGAAATATCTAGAAAGCACAGAAATGGAACTTTGAATCCCAAGGGATAATCAATGGATGTCACTGTTTGATAGTTCTTAGAGAGATTGGAGGAAGTCACAGAATGTTAGGAGTTGGAAGGGACCTTGAAAGATTATCCAGTCCAACCCCCCTTCCCAAGCAGGATCCTCTAGATTAGATCACACAGGAATGTGTCCAGATTGGTCTTGAATGTCTCCAGAGAAGGAGACTCCACAACCTCTCTGGGCAGCCTGTTCCAGTGCTCTGTCACCCTCAAAGTGAAAAACTTCCTCCTTATATTAAGATGGAACTTTCTGTGTTCCAGCTTGGAACCATTTCCCCTTGTCCTATCACTAACCAACACTGAGAAGAGCCTGGATCCATCCTCCTGACACTCACCCTTAACATATTCATTAATGAGGTCATCCCTCAATCTCCTCTAAGCTAAAGAGACCCAGCTCCCTCAGCCTGTCCTCATAAGGAAGGTGTTCCACTCCCTTCATCGTCTTGGTGACCCTGCACTGCACTCTTTCAAGGAGTTCTATGTCCTTCTGGAACTGAGGGACTCAGAACTGGACACAGTATTCCAGGTGCGGTCTCACCAGGGCAGAGTGAACAACGAGCAAATAAACAACAAAATTCTGTTAATATCAAAGAAGAGAAATAAGGAGCACAGGACCAATTTTCTGTCATCTCTATGAGAGAAATTAAGCCCAAAATTAAAAAAGACACATATGTAAATATACATACATATACCCATATAATGAACTTAACCTATTTATGCATGTCTGCACAAAGACATAGACACAAGTGCAAAAATCGTATACAATATAGTACATGATATTACCAAATATAAAAATAGTGAGAAGCACATATTTCAAAAAGCAAATTACCTAATTAATGTAATTTAAAGTGTTTATGCACATGAATTATAATTAAATTGTATTTTATGTCATCCAGAAGGAATAAAATACAATATTCAAACCAGCTGTCAAACCAGTAATTCCATTCCACATCCTGAGAATTTTTTTTTTTAAAAAACCAAACCACAACCTTATACAGTCATGTGGCTACAGGGAGACATAATTTACATAATTTTGTCCTGGTACAATGTACAATAATTTAGAAAATCAGTCCTAGCTATAAAAGTTAAAACAAAACAAAATCTAACCCCGAAACAAACAGAAAACTCTGCCTAAATCTTTACTAAAATACAGTTCTGGATAAACAGACAGCCATTTTACCCTGCACAGGATGCCTACCTCTAGCAGACTAAAGAAAACATTACTAATATGACCCTGTGTATAAGAATCAAAGCAGATGCAATCTTAGTCTAGGTAATCTTAGTTGCTGGTAAAGGAAGATTCAACTTACTCTGCTCAGGCTGTTTAAAGGTAGAATGATATTTGAACTGGAAAGCCAGAGCAGAGACCATGACATTTCTATTAGGAACTTGCGTAAAGATGCTAATTCTAAGTAATTCTGCTCTATCTACTTATTCTGAGTGCAATTTCAGGGCAAGAAGAAAACATGACATTCTGCTAATTAAATATACATGAGGAAAAAGGAAAAAAAAAACAAAACCAACAAACAAACCTAAAACAAACCCATACAAGTTTTCAGCAGCAAGACATATGGGAGCATCCGGGAGAAATAGCATAGGGTAAGAACAGAATCTGCTCAAAAGAGAGACTGCCAAAAGAAGAAATGAAGACACAAAGCTAAATGTTCTAAGTTTATGACAGTTTGAGAGTGGGCAGACATTACCAAGGTGCAAGAAAGCAGGAAGAAGTTGCAGAGGTTATTTAATTCCAAAACAGAGGATAATAACTCGTAGGTGAGAAATGTTTGGGAAGGACCAATCACAAATTGAGACAACTAAATATCACTGACAACAGGAAGCACAGAGGAAGGTTTCTGTGCATCAGAAGAACAAACAGGAGAGAAAATATAAAAGAAAGTAGAGCTTTAAGCAGCAGATAACAAGGACGGTAAAAGGACAGCAGAGAGGGAAGGAAATTAAAGAAGTAGTAGAGGATGCGATTAAGAGGAAAAGTAACATGATACATTAGAGTAAAAGCACACTTAAGACCCAGTTTGGGATTGAGGAAAGGTTTATAGAAGCACAGGAAGATGAGAATAATCAGTGGAGATAACAAGAACAGACCAAAAAGGGAACAGCAAATGATCAAATGATTTGGATTGATTCAAGCTGTAGAAGCAGATTGCAAGCAGAAATCACTTGGGAACAATTCTTCAAAGGATTAATTGCATTAAAGCAGACCCAGAAACTGTATCTTCGTAGGTAAAGCCTGGCCCTTAAAAAGTACCTGTAAAAAGCACTGTTGTTTCTGCAAATGCATTCAGACGGTTCTTCAGTATGCAGGATACAAAAACAACACTCGGGGCAGCAACCGGACTGTTGCAACAGCAGAGTCATAGAATCATAGAATAGCTAGAGTTGGAAGGGACTCCCAGAGGTCATCTAGTCCAACCCCCCTGCAAGAAGCAGGGACACCCCTAACTAGATCAGGTTGCTCAGGGCCTCATCCAAACTGGCTTTGAATGTGTCCAGGGATGGGGCATCCACCACCTCTCTGGGCAACCTGTTCCAGTGCTCCACAACTCTCACAGTAAAGATTTTTTTTTTCTAATATCCAATCTAAATCTCCCTTCCTCTATTTTAAAACCATTCCCCTTTCTCTCCCAGCTTCTCCCCATCTCTGCCATGTGCTGCTCCCTACATCTTGCAATCAACGGACCTGACTGTACACACAAGCATCCTTGTTTCTCACTGCTCTACCAAAATGGGCCAGCAATCCTCTCTGCAGTATAGGGTTCTACACTTCTGGTGGTCTGAGAGGACTGGCTCAAAGAAAGACATCTGTTTACACCTGCTGCTATGCTGACAGCAGCCACTCCCACCACACAGGCCCTTCAGTCCCACCTGCTTTCCACCATCAGCTGCTTCCAGAAGCATGAGACATGGGGATGAAGGTGGAGGAAAAAGCACCACGAAAGGGTGGGAGCCAACCCCTACTTTCTAGATGTGAAGCGCCTATAAATCTAGAAGAAAAGGCTCTGGGGATAAACTTCCTATTTATCACCCACATTGTTATACAAGCCACAGTGCTACCCAGTGACATTTTAAATGAATCAGCCACAGGCTATGCATGTAGGATGATGGATTATGGAGCAGGAGGAGGTAAAACACCTTGCAAGAAGAGCACAAAGAAATAGACCAGGGCTCTAAGGAGTGCCCCAAGATGCAGGAAGACAGAGCTGCTGGCATTTACATGCCCGCCACCCACCTTGTGCAGTGACGCCTCCTCTCTTGATGGACTGCTGACAGAGGTGGCGAGACAGACACTGGGCATGTATCAAGGGGGTGAAAGCAAAAGCCAGAACAGCTTGAAAGTAAAATAAATTATTTTTTAAAAAAATACAAGTTCTTTTTGTTCTGCAAGCTGATGGCTTTGCAACATGTTGGAGCAAATTATCCTCTGACACCTTGGCCAGATGGCAGCAGGGCATTGGTCAGGAGCAGGAACCACCAGATGGGATTAGTTGAGCCCTCAATTCCACCACCTGGTAGCCAGGTGAGGTGGTGGGGCTGGAGCCAGCCTGTGTACAGCCCCTTCTTCTTCCCTGAGTCAATGAATACAAGCCCAGAAGGACTAAACGCAGCTCTTGCCTCCCACACATCCCTTAGAACAAATCCTGATTGCACATCTCTGCTGGAAAACAGAAACCAATTTGCTTTGAATCATGGCCGTGACACATAACTTCAAGCGCTGGGCCCGCAGCTGGTTATGAGCAGCCTCTCTCGTGACAGGAGGGCTGACTGCTTTGCCCAAGACCTTCGCAAGGAGAGGGATAATGGGGTGCCACAGCAGGAGGCTGTAAGATTTCCTTAGAATCAGAAATATTCTTTTTGTCATTGCTGAGGACGTCAGGGGGAGAAGATGGCTGCGGCTTGCAGTGACAATTGTCGTGGGAAGTTAGGGGAAAATCAAGGTGTTTTACAAAGTGAGAAAAGGTAGCCTTGCTTGTCTCGTCACATTATTCAACTGGCATCAGATCTAACAACTCAGGCTAAAGCATGGGACATTGATAATAGAGTATTGCAACTATTTTGGCAAAGAAAAACTTAGGAAGAGAGACTAGAAGTACTGCCGTAATGTCCTTTATATTCTGAAACTAGCTCAAGGAAAGAAAAGAATTTTACTTTAGAAAAACACACAGGTCACAAGCTGCTAGCAACTGGCATTTTGCTGCTCAGGTGATGTGATACTACCCAAAAAGTGCACTAAGGAAGATTTTTTTTCTGGCAGAATTCTGTCTTAGATATAGCTGTAGTAATTAAGTTTAGAAACTGCAAAGGAGAAACAGATCACTAAGCTGAGCGACACAAAAGTAGAACTCTAATGACAATTTGAAGTTAGTTGAAAAAGGCTTACGGCAAGGTATGGAATTTCTCTCTCTCTCTTTTTTTTTTTTTTTTAATTCTCTCTCTGTGATAAATGAGGTGACAAAATAAAGCTAATTTCTTTGTCAGAACAGACTTCCTGAATAATGAGGAGAATTGGTGTATGTGCTTACTACATTGGCCATTTTGATTTATCAGAAGAATTTATATATTTGTTTCTGTGATTATCCTTTCAAAAGATACGTATTGTGCCACTCTTCCTTCACAACAAATGATTAATAAAGGTATAGAAAATTAATTGTTTAGCATTCAATTAAAAATGTCATTAACTTAATGTCAGTATTTCCTTTAGGTAAGTAGCATTTGAACTAGACTGTGCTTTTAGGGTCCCCAGCTGAGCAATGCATTCAAATTAACAAAGATATTTCTATTCTTCAGAAAGTGAGCACAGAGTTAACTGCATGCCTCCATACTTTCAACTAATCAACACCTTATATATCACAAGATTATATTATGTGTGCCCATAATATTTATATATAGGCACATAGATATAAATATACATACTATATATGTGTGTGTATATGTATATGTATGTGTATATTTATGTGTGTGTAGATAAATATATATGTATGTGTGTATGGGAATATGAAGCTGAATGTTAAGGGATGCTAAAACTCTCCCTTTCTCTAGCTGCTCCAGAACAGATTGCCACTTTACTGTTTGCAGGCTCAACCAGTAGTGGAGCTGAGCATATATCCCAGAGACACACACAGACACACCTCACACATACAATCTTTGGGATGACACAGATGCTCAGAAACACCTCACAGGTCTGACTGCAGTCACAAGCAGAAATTTTCACTCGCACATACAGGTCTCACTAGAAGCTGGCAGGTAGTCCTTGCAGCACATACACATGTCATGGAGAGTAACATTATGTAGAGAGACAGTTGAGGATATATTGAAATACTGGACAGACAGGGTTGATGAGGCATAGGGCCTCAGACAAGGCCTAAGCCAGACAGTGACCAATCCAGCACTTCTTATACTCCTTTCTGTCTAGCTCTCTTTGTTCCTCACTGCTCCCCCCTCCTCTGAACATTCCCTCAGCACACAGCTCTGTTTGTTTGACTTCCTTTCCTTTCTTTATCCTCAAAAAACCCTCACAACAAAACATCCAGACACTGTAGATGTTCTTAGCAAATAGTGTGAATGACCAGGTTTGTTTTTATCATAACCTCAGGTTTGTCTCTACTTGCTCATGGCTCCTTTGCCCAGACACCCTTAAAAGGGCAGATACTCCCCTCTCATATACCCAAACACTTCAAACTAACACGGTCCAGGTGAATTCAAATTCAAGAGTATTTTTATTTGTTTTATAATTTGAAAACTCAAAGAAGAGAAACTATGATTGAAATGGCACATGTTGAGTGATTTGGTTGTAATCTTTCACACTTGTACATGTACATGACCGTCAAACAACTTGCAACAGAAAATCTGCAAAAGTGTAGTGCTCTGTCGGGTAACATGTTATTTGATGTACATCTAGTGCTGCTGAAGAAAAATATGAAATTACTCAAGATATCTGGGTTTAACTGAATAGATAAAAAGCAGATTAAAAATGAAGATGAGTATCACCAAACATCAGGGTTTTTTTCCTGTCAAGTTTTCACTTTTTTGCCCCAGATAATCTTTCAAAGTTTGGGATGGATTTTTGGATGATATAGGGGAAGTTCCTTCTTGTTTCTTTTTTTGAGAGCCATGTGCATACAGCCTCAAATATGTATATGAGACAGGGTGCAATATATTCGTTTTGACTGTAACTTTCTTAAAGCACCAGCAATGTAATGGCTGCATTAATTCATATCCATTCCCAGCTGTTTGTTTCTTAATATTTCCTCATTCTGGTATTTGTAGTGCTTTGCTTCATTTTCCACATCCATTTCAAACTTTTCCAGTACAGCTCCAGCCATGCTCATAAGCGTTTCCTTTTAGTATTGTAATGTTTCCTGCTGGTTATTTTTTAAAATTATATTTTGGATTCTACCTCTTATAATTTCAATTTCTTGCTTTAGAACTCTCTTTTAAGGCAATCTGGGAATGATTGTAACAGGAGAAATCTTAGAACTCTAATCTGTTGGGATCTTCTTGGTAAGATGACCAGAGGGTATCTGGAAATGCCAGTTTTCAGGGTTTTGGGATTTAACTTCATGTGTTACATGGACCCCCAGTCTGATAAACCCTTGGATAGATGTATGCTCTGACTACCTGCACAGTAGAAATCAATGCTGTGTAAAGAATTTTCAGATACTGAGATTAAATTTTCAGATACAGAAATTAAAGAGCTTCTTTACATTTCTATTACTTTCACTGTGGCATATCAAGCTTGCTCTTTACATAGTGAAATTTTTAGAAGTACATGTTAAAAAAAAAAGTCAATCAACTCTTTCTAACTCTCTAGATTAAAAAAAAAAAAAAAAAGAGGCAAATTCCTCCCAGTCTGCTTTATGCACAAACCTATTCATAGAGTTCTAGTTAAGGGATTTTTGAAAGTTTACAAATCTCATTATCAGCAATGATTAAACATGGATGGTTAACCCTGGAGATGAATTTGGAAAGAATGCTAAAGCAGTGATATTTGCCTCTAGATAATCAAGCCTGGAAAACAGAGTGTAAAGATAATTTGTATCCATTCTAAGCAGCTTGAAATCTAGGGCTTCTTTGCACTTGGTTCTTTTCTCCAATCTTTCACTAGCAACTTATTTTCAGCTTAGCAAATTACTTCTGAGGACTCAGCCATGTTTTCCTCATGCACCTTAAATTAAGTCAATTCCTTTTCAAGTCAGTGGGTGCAAAAGGGATATAGATAGCATTTTTCATCATCAGATTAGTTTTGATACTCAAGAATTCATTGGAATGCATAATTTTTCAATTTATAAAGCGCAAGATACATATTAAAAAAGAAAATTCACCAAAAAAAAATATTCAAAGACTATTAGATGTAGTGTTCTTTGGTCATATAGCTTACTCCTTCACAACCACAAAAGCTTGACTTGTATAAGCTTTCAAAAAGCAGTTTGACAAGATGTGATCTTTCATGATGTTCACTGACTGAGCAAAGAGTGTCATGACATGGTAAAAGACTAAAGAGGACAACACAAGCAGTTACGGGCATACCGGTTTGTGGGTGAAATGGTGGATCAGCTGTTGCATGACCCGGGTCATAATTAACAGAAGGCATAATTAACACCAGCTACGAGATTTTTAGAAAATGGGTGTTGTTAAAATTTCTTTTGATAATTGAATTGAAATTCTAGTTAGTAAAGAGAATTACTGCAATGTGCTCAAGAAAAAATCCCTTCCTTCCTCTTCTCTTCCTCCCCCAAAAAATATCTGTATAAATGTTTAGTGAACTAAATAATTTTGTGTGTACATAGTATTAACACACAACAGCTTCATATCTACGAAGAAGTTGATTATACTACTGGTCCTTGATTCAGTCTCAGAAAGATGCATGCATATAAACAAGACTCAAGTTCATATCTTTGTCCATGCTTTTCCCTTTAAACATCATTCAGTTTCTTTTTTTCACAGACAACACATGTTTAAAATACGGTAATTTTGAAACATCTGTGGGAAGCTTGACTACATGAATGAATGGAATGAGAGCTATTTGAATAAATTTTACTTTACTCTCATGAAAGAAATTCCAATTTTTAAGCAGCAAATGGATTTCCTAACTCAGAAATGCTACCAGAATAACTTTTGACATATTTTGGATGTACTCTAAGTGTGAGTACAAGAAGGGTTCTTTTAGGTTCCCAGAATTTTATGTCAAAATGAAGAATCACAGAAGCTACTGTGAATCATGTCAGATTGCTGCCAATCATGAAGTCTGCCATGGAGAAGGGGATGGAAATTGAGACACCTGTATTACAGCTCATACGAAATACTCCAGTGGGATTTTCCCAAATCAGATGGTTTGCATTTTAACTCTTTCTAATTTATTGTTTTTCCAATCATGGATGGAAGTTAGAAACAGTGGAAAAAAAGTCCTCCCAAATTTCCGTTAAAATACATGAACTAGCTTTTATTGTAATTGTCTCCTCAAAAACCTATTGTATACTGGGTTTTGCATTGACACAAGAAAACTACACCAGATCAAGAAAATATATTTGTGTATACAATGTCTCTTAATTACATAAAAGCAATCTCCAAACTAAGTAACACCATTTTATAAATTCTGGTTTTCACGCTGTAGATATTCTTAGTTTTCAATTTCAGTGTAACTCCAGATGGTTTGTGGTTTGGGTTTTTTTTTTCTTCATAAAGGTTTATAGAAAAGGAAGGAAAATCACCTTGAGTAGGAGTTTGTCAACATTTGTCAGCATAGTTACTATCCAATCAGATTGTTCCACAAAAATGATTTGGTGTGTTGAAGGAATGAGTGCAGCAGATTATAGGTGGTATCCTTCTCACCTATTTGTGCTTTGCTAAGAAAAAAATAAAAAAGCATAATACTCTTCTCCTGGTACAAACCTCAAGATGAGGGTTTAGTTATTCTATAGTTGTTATTATCTGTGACCTGTACATATTATATTGTCTTTAAAAGGAAACTTGGGCCAACATTTTTACAAATACTGTGCTGTCTCCACAGCAGTCCATTTTTTTGTGTCATGTAACAACTTAGAAATATGCTTAGTGTTCTGACACAGGTTGTCAAGCTGTGTCATGCCACCCACCTTGGCCAGCTGTAAAGTCAAATTCACAAATTGCATGGAATGCAAAATAAAATAAATAAATAAATGAAACCTGAGTGTGCTTAATTAGGTGGTCAAAAGATCACTCTGTGCTGTCTCTGAATGCCAAAGCATCCTACTTTGTTTTCTAGGGCTCCAGATGTATTCCCATCTCTAACTTACGAATTCATACACCACATATAGAGAGATGATTTTCTGTCATGGAAAAAAAAAAAAAAGAAGAAAAACTATTTATATTCTAAACATGAAAATTATTTCTGCCAAAGTATGTGTAGATAATTACTAAAGCTAGAAACATGCATAAAAGCCGACTAGCAGCTATTTGTCTTGAATAGAAATTCTACAGTGTTTGCAACTTAAATGTGCATGAGGCGGCTTGCATTTTGGTGTGAATCAATGCTTCGTGTTGAGGCTTCAGTGTGCAGATCAAGGATCAAAGGCAGAACTGTTTAGTGCAGGAATCCAGTCACCAAGAGGCAATTAAAGTGAAAAGTTGGCTAACTTCTTTCCCCAGTATTTCACACATGCACTAACACACAAATGACATACCAAAACCCAGAATCTGCTTGCAATTAACCAGTAAGGAACAAATTCACCATGTCCGGTAACACTCTTCAAGTCTTATATGTACAAAAGTCAGTCCTGTCATCTCTGGTCATGACTAATTTTGCCAAGCACTAGCACTCTATGGCATGTTGTAAAAGTTCAGACCACAGAGAAGGAACAAGCTGAGCTGCAGGCCAGATTTTGGATCTACATTGGAGGCTGGATTTTACTCATCGAAGGTCCAGTTGTATTTCCAGCAGAAAGATGACCTTTTTCACACAGGCTTTTACTTAGGCTTTCCTCAGTAATGTAGATTTCACTCACTCACTGACACACACTTTATTATGCTCGCATCTGTGATAATTTCAAACATGGAGCAGATAGAAGGAATAGCTGAAGGATGATCTATATATGTTAGAGAACATTATCTCACCAGTAGATGAAGGGCAGAAGGGCCCAGGACTTGGCTGGGGGAAGGGCTGTGGGGTGAAATAAAATAAATGGGAAGACAAAGGTGAATCTCATGAGTTGGGATAAGGGCTGCTTCTGTCTGTCTATAGAGGGCCACATCTCAGCTTTCCTGGTTGTGTGGCCCCCACTATAGTATCCTCTGTCCCTTCTTTTAATCCTGACCCATAAACTCCCAGTCAGCTCATCATTATCCCCAGGCAGTCCTCCATGCACTCTAGCTGGTCATTAACATAAAGAGTGACACCTACTCCTCCTCTCCCCTACCTGTCTCTCATACAGAGTCTGCATCCTTCCACTCCAACACTCACAGAATCATGGAAACAGAATTATTTTGGTTTGGAAGAGACCTCAAAGACCTCAGCTGGTTCCAAACCCCACTGTGAGGGTTTAGTGCAGGGACATCTACCACTAGACCAGGTTGTCCAAAGCCCCATCCAACCTGGCCTTGAGCACTGTCAGGGAGAGGGCAGCCACAGCTTCTCTGGGGAACCTGTGCCAGGGCCTCACCACCTTAATAGTAACGAATTTCTTCCTAAAATCTAATCGAAATCCACCCTCTTCCAGTTTAAGGTCATTCCCACTTGTTCTGTCACTACAAGTCCTTATAGACAGTCCCTCTCCAGTTTTCTTTTACCAGTCAGAGGAGCTATCCCACCAAGTCTCCATTATGCTAATGAGATCCCAGCCCTACAGGCTGGAGTTATTAACTACTCTTGTTTAATCCCCATGCTGTGTTCATTTGCACAGAGGCATTTAAGTTGGTCCCCTGATTAGGTTGACTGGCTGGAGTGGCTGCAATTCATGTGCTCTCCTGCTGGCCAGTGTGATGGTATGCTTCCCGGTGCCCCCACTTTTTCCTGGCTTTTTCCCACAAATCTGGATTAAGTGATAACCATTGGTGATGTCTGTATCCACTTTATGGTGATTTGGAGAAGACAGATAATGATACAATAGCCAAGGGCTATCTGTGTTAATGTGCCCACTGGGACAAAGCATCCTCTGGCACCTTCTAGTCATATGTAAATATGACTATGAGTCAGTCATCTTACTCTATAAATAGTGAGAAGCCCAAGAACCCTTTGAGCTCCTCTGAAATGACAGTGGGCTGCATGTCAGGATCTCCCCTTGATTAGGGACGCCTCTCAAGGTTACTCTTCTAGGTTAAGAGAATCCCTTCTGCGACAGATCTGCAACAGATCCTCGGTAAGTGAATTGGGAATAAGCGCACTGAAACTTTGTGGTCTTAGCTAAGAAGTATAAAGGGTTGATTGCATATATAATCCTTTAGACATAAACCGTTGACCAAGTCTGAGATTAAGACTGGATCTAGCCACACCTAGGTTCTTCTCTGAGGAGTCTAGAAAGCAAGGGAGTACTTTCTGAACCTCGTGACTCAATGGGAGGGTCTCCCTGACACCTTTGTCTGGCCCTGTTCTCTATGCACTAAATAATCAAGATTATCTTTCCATCAAACCTTAATCACTGTGATGTTTATTAAACACCATTATATCATTTTTTATATCAATAAACATACTGCCTCTCTCTTAAGAGTGAAGTGCATCCCCTTTATCTCCCCATCTGCAACAACCTGTGATCCTTTTCCTGGCTCTGGGCATGTATTGCTGGCACTGGTATCCAAGTGGTAGGAGTGGGATGGATTGATGTTCTACTTGTCCAGGAAATTACTTTAAAGCCCTGCCTACAAGCTTTGCAAGCCTATTACCAAAGATGCTTTTTCCCTTCTCTGACAAATGGACCCTGTCATCCCCAAGTAGAGCAGGTTAGTCAAAGCCACCCCAATAGTTTAAGTAGCTGAACCTCTGGCTGTGACTCCACTCCTGTAACCATTTGTTGATTCACTTGATTCGACTGGCCCTTTCAAACACCTTCCCTTTGACCAGGAGGACTGATAGAAAAACTACATGTGCTCAGGTGTCCCTTACCATTCTTCCCAGGGCCCTGTATTCTCTGCCTCTCTCCTCAAACTGTTCCTGCCCATGTCACCAGTGCCCACATGAAGTGTCTCAGTGACATCCCTGACCTGAGCCCACAGTAAGCAGCATACCTCTCCTGTAGTCTGAGGTCTGCATTGCAGCATCTGATGGAGACATCACCCAACACTGGGGGAGATGCTGCAGACACTCCCAGACAGAGCTGCTGCCTTTGATCTCAGATGAGTGCCCACTGTTCTGCCCCAAGGGTCATGCAGGATGGGTGCCCTTGACCTGTCACAGAACAGTGCCTGGTTGCTGGGTTATGTGTAATTCAAGTCTCTCACTTGGCCAATGGAATTCCTCCCCCCACTTTGAAGAGGTGCCCTCCCTGCACACCCTCACACATGAACTGTCCTGCGCTTGCTGGCAGGCCATGTCCTGTTTGCCCTCTCTGGTCACCATGCTCCTGGTGTCTCATGCTCCCAGGGCTGCGAGGTGGCCACCGTGGCTCTGTCAAAACCCAGACTGTGTCAGCATGTCCCGTGAAAGGTGCCAGCTCCTGATGGGTGTCAGCACTCCTCTGGCATTTCCTTACTTCAGGAAAAATCCCTGTGTGCCACAGTCTGCCAGTCTGCTGCCTGCAGGGCCAGCTCTGGAGCCACTGCCCTGGGCAACTTAGTACCATTTGGGGGGTGGGTGTCCCTTTCAAATGTTCACTAGATAATATTGACATCCTGATAATATTTTAACCTGAAATCTCCATCTTTCAGAGACCTAATGTTGAGAAATTTATCCTTAAGATAACTTCCATAAATAATTTACTCAAAGTGTGAAAGTTGGTTTGTACTCAGAGTGCACATCACCACCAGGTGAAAAGATTCTGGCCATGGTGTTGACTGAACACAACAGATGCACAAGCAAAAATATAATTGAATTCACTTTATCAAAGCTGTCTTGATGTCATGACCCAACCTAGACAGCCCAGGGGGCCATAACAGTTTTGTGGTTCCCTCAGGCTAAATTAAGGTGAAATGACACAAAGCAATTGGTTAAATGTTTTATTTATGATAGAAGCAGTGTAAAAAATGTTAGAAAGTGTAAAGGTAGGCAGTGTGGCCTCTTACTGAAACATTTATAAGAAAAGAAAGGAGAGGAAAGAGGGAAAAGAAAAATAGAAAGAGATTGTTACACTTGCATAATGCAGTGATGGTGGGAGATGATACTCCAGGGATGGGCATATGTGTAGCTTCTTGGTTTTGTGTCTTTTAGAATCTAGTCTCCATCTCTAGTTACATCTCTTGATGATCTACATGGTTCTTGTTCCTGAAGGCTCTTGGTCTTCTGCACAGGCACCCTCAGGGTCTTTCAAGTGGTAGTGGTAAGCCCCTGACTCAAATGATTTCTGTGTGACCCCAGACATATATGGTGATAAAAACACAGAGACCAGCACCCTTTGACATGCCCCCCCTTGCTTCTCCATCCAGCATCTCCCGCTTCTCCCTGTTGTCATGAAAATAGTAACTGTTTCCCACCAAAATGTCCGAGACAATAACCCTTTCAGTCTCTCACACTTGACTCTAGAATATTACAAAAAAATACTTGTTTAAGAAAAAGATCGATTTTTTTAATGTAGTAATGATAAAGGAGTAGGTATTTAAGTACATAGTAAGCATTTTAAAATAAATTTTATCTTGTTTCCACAGTCATAAATATTCAATAAAAAGTTTGCAATGATTAGTGATTACTTCACCTTCTGCATCAATACACTATAAGTGAATGGGCCAGACATCATTAACTAACTGAAGGATGTCAGAAGGGATTACTAGTTCTTGATTCTAGTCTCTTTCTATGTCTTGACTTCATATAGATATAAATATGTATACACAGCATCCTTTTTGTGTCTTGCTCTGTTTTCCACTGAAAGACATCGAAGCACAAAATAAGAGGTCATTTATCTGCAAGATAGGAGCCCAGAACACCTAGATCTGCTGCATGATATATCAAATGTAGTTTGAAAAACTTCCCTTCCCTATAATGAACTTCATACCCAATCCAAAATATTCACTTTTGTGTACTGAAAGGTCAACATTCAGGTTCATTTTCACTCCAGTAGCTCTGAGAAAAAAAAATTAAAAATATAGATTCACTGATAGAAGTCTATGAATGTGGATACTTACCAGTACACAGGAGTTTTCAAATGCCACTATCGATGATTCACATGAAACCATTACATGAATTAGAATCAGACCCAAGATTAAATTCATGTTAGTACATATGCTTCTATTTACTGGCTTCAGACCATTACATGAAAACTGGATGTTTTGGTGTTTGGGTGTGGTTTGTTTTTGGGTTTGTTTTTTTTGTTTGGGTATTTTTTGGTTCTTGGTATGCTTTTTTTTTTCTCCTTCAGACTTCTGTTTTATATTAGCTGAAGAAAGATTTGATTTTCCTCAGCATTTGTCCTTAAAAGGCAATAATCACAGCATTATGGATCTGTGCATCCTGAGTGACAGTCAAGTCAACCACAGCACTTTGTTCTTTTTCCGGAGTATGCTACTGTATGCTCTACTCATACTCAAAGGAATAGGCTCATCAGTCTGACAGCACCTGTGCCTAGAAATTTCTTTAAGGTTATGATTAAAAACACAAGTAATAGGAAGGGGGAGGGGGGGGGGAAGGGAAACACATGTTAATACTTGCAACAGTCAAAGCTGTCTGCTGCATCAGATTAGATAACTTAGAAAGCACTAATTTAATGGCCTGCATCCAATGTGCTATGTTCCTTATGATGTGGGCAAGTTTGTTCTCTGGTATACCTTGGAGTGCTTTCTCCCCATTTGAAGAGAGAAATAAATTTTATGGGCATTATGTCCTTCCTATAAAATGCCTGAACTACTTCATTTTTATCTGAGCAATGATGCAAGACAGAAGGAGCCAGCCAGTTACACTGCATATGGTATCACTTCTGAGGAAATCTCTATTTCAGGTACCATCATTATCCTTAAAATTCTACATTTAAGAAGCACCCAGCCATTCTGTGTAAATGTTGATGATAGGTTCAGCTCTGGCAATTATCATTATACTAAGATGAGACTGAAGTCTTAGGATGGCCCAAATAGGTCTGATGAATATTTAATCTGGAAGATGAAGGCTGAAGCTAACAACAGCAACATCCAAGGATCAGAAAATCCAGGAAATGTTCAAATTACTCTAAATGGAAAATGCCTAGGAAAACATTGAAGAAGTTCACAGGCGGTGTCTCTCATTTTTTATGCTTTCAAATATATGGATCTCAATAATTGACTAGGATGCCATTGTAGGAGAAACACAAACCTCACACAGTTCCTTTTGCAAAGAATTTGCACTTCAGAAAGACACATAAAAATGAGGAAATAATAATGTGATATTCAAGAATAAAAGACTGTACTTCTGCCACTTCTCTGTCCTTAGCTCTCTCTGGACATCCTGTCAAGGCTAATTTTGATGACAGGATTGAAAAGACAGAAATGAGGAAATGTGGGGAATGTTTTGAGAAAGTGCATCCCAATCTTAAAGAGAGCAAGAGAAATCAAATGGGCACTTGATTAGAAATCTGTTTGGAGACTGGTGGTGTCTGCCAATCGGTAGCAGGTGTCAACTGCTTTACTGAATGTAAAGATCATTTGTGGGGTGGGGATGGGTTGTGAAAGGGCTTTGAAGGTGAAGCCAAGCAGCTTGTGTTTGAAGTGGCAGAAAAGCAGTAGCTAGCAAAGGGAGGTGTAGAGAGAGGTGAAATGGTCAAAATGACAGGCCAGGAAAATGATCTTCACAACAGCTGAGCAATATTGCATTTGTCAGAGAAAAAAGGGTGTTGCAGGAGCTGAGACGTGAGATATTTCAGCTGAGTGGATAGATAGCAAAAACCACATCTTGGATATGGTCTGTAAAAAGAATCTGTGAAAACTAGACATTACCTGAAAGTGAAGATTTAGAAAGTTGACTCAGTCAAAGATGATAATGTGGTATCATCATTGTAGGCATTACCGTTACATAAGGAAAAATACTTTCAAAACAAAAATAGTTGACTTTTAAATAGCAGCTGACTGTTCATCACTGTTAAGTCCCCCTGGAATATACTGAGCTTTTCTGGGCTTTCCCTGTATTTCTGTCTTGTCTATCTCTAACTGCATTTCCTTCTTTTGACATCACTTTTAACAGATAGTCAGTTTCAAAGTAAGAATGATTTGCAGTCCTGGTGCATGACAAAATGCAGTTTTACAACAAAAATCTTAAGCACTTTGTAGCAAACATGGAATTTAAGGCTGAGTGCTGATGCTGTAGCTTGGCAGCTAGTTCAGATGCTGACATCTCAGATCAGAACATCAGTTCTATATGCTTCCTGTGTGCAGTAGCATCTGATGCTTAATACTTCGGGAAATGGTAAAACCTTTGACCACGACATATAATTAATGAATAGTGTGGAGGAGTACAAAAAGGGGTATGTACGAAGATGTGTAAGCCCAGTGAAAATCACTGGGGATCAGCATTGCTGTTTATAGCAAGAGAAAAACTACTTGCATAATAGATCCACTGATTTCACTTCGGGTCCTGGGAATGATCAGAATATCACAATGCCAAAATCTATTAAGTGATAGTACAGTCACTGGTATCCTGGGCTCACGTTATTTGTGAATAAATAAAAAAGTTGAACCCAAATAATGACATGGATTTGCCATAGGGTCTGGAATGGTTTTAGTGACATCTTCAGGAGCTTCAGGTCTCCCTGATACTAGATTTAATGTCTTTTTATGACTTATGTCTTTCTCTGCCGTGATCCTATAGGAGAACAGGCCCTATTTAGACGAGATTTCTATCTACACTTGGTATAAATTTTGCACTGTACTCTTGTAGAAATAACTTTGTTCTTGACCATTTAGAAATATTCGTGCATTTAATTTTTGCATTTTTTTAAATGAAACACACAATATTAAAACCTTGTGTTTTTCTTTTTCAACAACTTTTTCGATTCTGGATATTGACAAAATGTGGCAGCGAAAGAAAAGAGATGTGGCTGAGGAAGAAAAGAGGAGAAGAAGGGTTGAGGACTAGGTTACTTTTCAACTGGCAGAAATTTCCAGGGGAATATTGTTATATAAAGGGGCTATTTTTCTTCAGAATTTCTAATAATTTTGTTGACCAGCTTTACTTAATATTTAATGTTAAATTTGGTAGTTCATCAACAGTTGGCAAATGGAAGTTCTGAGGTCAAACTCTTTGGTGACTACATATTATACAGAGAGATTGATGCATAGCTGGAGGTAAGAGGCCTGGTTTATGAATTATTTCCTTCTGGAAAAAGCTCAGATTTTTCACATTGATTGAATGAATACTACTGAGATGCAAAGCTCAGTGCAGAACTCTGAATTCAGATATGCTTTTGGGCAGAGGACTTATTCCACTGTTACTATTTCTAGCTGGAAAAATTAAGCAGAGCAGTACTATCCAGAGCATCTTTGTACTTTATGAGTTTATACAACCAAAATAAATTTCAACTCTTGTTGGGTCTGTGAAAGGAAGACCTTCAGACTAAGCCAATAGTCTAGGCTTATAATTGTAGTGCAAAATACCCTGACAAAGTGTTTTATTCTTTCCTGGAGACAACTGTATAAAACAGTTGAGTTGCCTACAGAGCAGTCCGCCCTTGAACTAATTAGATGACTAGTCTAAATCTCAAGTCTGAGAATACTGGTTTTTGGCTAGGATAGAGTTAATTTCTACAAGAAACTGGAAAGGGATACAGCTAGGACAGCTGACCCAAACTAGCCAAAGGAGTGTTCCATACAAAGTGTTGTCATGCTCAGTACACAAAGGAGGCTGGCCAGGGATTGGCTAGGCGCTGGGTTTCAGGCAGTGAAAAATTTAAATTTTATATCACCCATTTTATATATTCCTTTGTAAGCATAATTGTTGCTTTTTTCCTCTTCTTTTGCTGTCCTAGAAAACTGCCCTTATCCCAAACCCAAAAGTTTTACCTTTCTCTTCCTCCTAATCCCAACAGGGAGGAGGGGAGTGAGGGAGCATCAACATCAGGCTTAGCTGCTGGCTGGGGCTAAGCCACCACACTGAGTATTCCCACTTTATTCATCTAAAATCTGAAATGTCCAAATGTTTTATTCAGATAAATTTATGAGTTTGTTATATATGTATCAACAATAGCTAGAGGAATAAATAAAGTAATGGCTTCATTTTCTGTACAGTGTGCCTGTCCATATTAAGAAAATTTTTGTCTAAGGAATTTTGCCTTAATTTTTTATGTGTCATGACAAGGAGAGAATTCCAACTCTGTTTTTCAGAAGGAGGCAGAAAAGAGATTAACTGCTTTTCTCCAGGTCCATTAAAGGAATTTGACCCAAATACTTTGAATCCTAATCCAGTGTTTAATCTTCAACTGAATTCCTCATTACAAATGACCGCATCAGCATTCATGAGGTAGGCTTGGGATTCTCTGATCCAACATCCCCCAGAAAGTCTTTTATTTCTTCATGTTTTGTTTTGTTTTGTTTTTTCTTTTTTAATGTTATTAGCATGTAGAAAGGCAAGCATACTATAACCTTTTAGTCAAGAATACAAGATATTTCCACCTTCTCCCTCTCAAGATGTGTTCTGAAAAATGCCTCCAGTTGCAGAGACTGTAAAAAGATGGAAGTTAGTCATCCTCATTCATTCAGTCTCATATAAAGGGAGGTGTTCTCTCAGTTGTATAATCTAACACTTAGGTAGGGAGAATATCCTATATGGTACGGTATAATTCAAGGGGTGCACCTCTAGAATCTTGCTGTTGGTTTTTTTCTCTTCAATGATCTGGGCAGAGGAAGCAGGTTCGAATTGGGTTTTGTTTGAGTTTTTTCCCCTGTTTTTCATGTCAGCACAATTTATATGTTTTTGAAAAGGATAGTGGAGCTAGAATCTGAATTTATGTGAATATCCTTTTTATATTCACAACTGCTTTGACTCTATCTTCAGTTCTTTATTGATCTTTTGACATAAATCTCTCCTGACTTGCTTGACATCTATTCTAAGCAGTGAAATGATTGATCACAAAGTTGGCCAAGGATAGATAGATAGATAGATAGATAGATAGATAGATAGGATAGCCTTGAAAATTATTAAAAGCATACTGTGTTTTAAGAGTAATTCCTAATAATAGTTTTAATAAAATAAATGCATACAACCCAGCTTTCATCTAGCACTAATGTGTTTTTAAATCCCTGGATCTCACTGACTCAATTGTGACTAAAACACTCCAAAAAATGTATTTGGCACTCTCTCCTCCTGTAGCTGGCAAGAGCACGCTGTGCAAGGACCCCTTGGCCTTCATTTCCCTCTGCCTATTTTTGCAGATGAGTCAACCTTTGAGGCTATCTGAGAGTAGAGCTGGCAATTGCAGGGCCCAGATGCCACACTCAGGGTTCCAAGTCCTGAACAGTAGGATTTGTATCTGGCCACTGCCATGTGCTGCTTTAGATTCACTGTCCATAACCTGGAGGGTTTATATATAATTTGCCTGCTGCTGCCTTAGTTATTGATATCCATGAGATATTCAGTGTTCCCTGGCTAAGATCAAGCTTGCAGTCCACAGCCTGTGCTTGTCCAGCTTTGTGGTCTACGTTCGGTCCTCCTGTCACACAGGAAACATGTGCATCTGCCAGAAGACTAATTCTCATGCCAATCATGCATGCAAGCAGTGGAATGGTTTCTTGGGAAACAGAGTAAATTCTGTGAAGTCTTTCCATAAAGTTGCATGTTTTAAATGTGTGAATGCAAGTAATTTCTTCTTAAACAAATCTTTGTGCTGGTACAGTAATTCAGGTTGAAGATCTATAAATGTCCTTGAGAGAAATATTTTTTAGAAGAAGATTGTTATTCAACTCTCTGAAGTACTACATTAAAAAAAAAAAAAAAGCATTTACTTTGTAATCAGAAAAGGTATTGATTTCGAAATAGGCAAGCTGGAGGAATAGCTAAAGGTTTCTCTAATGCAATCCTACAAGCACTTCAAAATACAGAACACCTCTTTGAGTTAACTGGGTTTCTAATAATTTCTCCATATGTGGATCAGTTACTAGTAGCCATGATCAATAAAAAAATCACTGCAAAAATAAATCTTTGTTTTATGGAGATTATTTCAGGGTATTATCTAGGAGAGTAGGGACATGGAGGTCATATGTTTTATCATTAGCAAATACCAATAACTCTTATGTTCAGTGCCTGTCTGTATGCAGCACAAGAGAAGTCCTTTTATTTTTTCCCCAGTCTCTTAATCAGCTTCTTCTATTGGAGTTGTTTGTGCAAATAAGATTCTCAATTATATCAGTAGTAAGAAGTACACACTTGAGTAAAAGACAAGGGCCAAGACTTGTGTAGAATGTTCTACAGCAGACAAAAAAAAAGTAACATAGAAAAAGAAAAAGGTGTTATCAACTAGAAATCTGGTAGAATTGAGTTAAATGTTGAATAAAGTCCTATGTGGTACAGCAGTGAAAGCCCATGATGTACAGAGTGACTGTGCTGAGGTAAAGAAGTACAGGCAGATATCCTAAGAAGCCCAGTAAAATATTTTAAGCAACCCAGAGGCTGGTTTCATCAATTTTGAGCATTTAGCAAACACAAGAACAAAAGAAAAAGAATGACTGAAAAAGGAGCAGAATCTTAGGAACTGATTTTAAAAACAATAACAAAATATTCTGTATGTCATATAGAGTAGTAAAATATGGAAAAATTAGTTTGGAAAAGAAGGTAGAACAGTGATAGAAAGGAATTATATTGAAGAAAATAAATAAGCCTCTCACAGTCAATCAATGTGAACTGCAGCTTTTACAGTACTTTTCTGAAGAGGTTTAATTGGTTAGATTGTCCTATAACGGACCACATCATGGCGGTACAATAAAACATACAAACATATGCATCTGGATACAAATAATGCACTAGTTAAAAACGGTCAATCATTAAGCATGGGAAAGGAAACACCTCTTTATTCTTGGCAAAAAAAAACCCTGCAAAATACTGACACTTCTGACTCCACACTGAAATAGTTCAAAAGCTTGTGCTTTGTCTTATGTTCTTAACCCAATGTCCGAGAAATACATTTTCCATTGTACACTAGAAGCAACTATTTTTCTGCTTACTGATATAAACCACATAGGGCTGAACTTTCAGCATGAGATAGTCCATCCTGATCACTAGGATTTTGAAAAAAAATAAACAAAACAAAACATTAAAGAAAATATTTGTTATATCTTTGACAACAGGTATATTTTTAGCTGTTCAGACAATGAATAAGAATTTTGACCAAAATTACTTCTGTAAGCAGTAGTCCATGAAAACATGTTTGCATGTATTAGATTAGATGTATATCTTCTTTCACCTAAATTGTCCTAGCTCTACTTGATGCTAAAGAAATCATGTTCTTATATATATATATAAATATATTATGAGCTTCACAGATTTCAGTTTGATATATCACATCTCCTGTTGATAGCAGTTTGTTTTACAATAAACCTTAATTGTGGATAAAGACCCTAAAACTAGACAGGGTTTGAACGCAGAAATGAATGTTCATCCCCATTCTATATGGTCTAAAATCAGATATTCTGTATCAGGTATATGGATAGAGAACCATAGGAAGAATACAAGCAGTATGTTTGGCAGCATGATAGATGGAATTTCAGTACTGCAGCTGGTATTTTGTAAGCATCACAGCAAAAAGGAGATTTAAATGGGGGAATGCAAGAAGAATAACAAAGAAGCTTATCTGATTCATTTTGTCTTTTTCTTTCCTCTTTCACTTCAGTTTACATGAGGCACACAATATCATTAAGATCTGTGAAAGGGAGTTTTCAGAACCATTACACAAAATATATGCATATAGCAAAGCTGCAAAATGAATACTTGTGAACAGCAATGAGACACAGGTTGTTAGTGGTCGTCTTGCCCATGCACATCCAACATCTGCACTGCAAAGCAACACTAATTAATTCAGAAACATTCAGTGTATCTTCAACTGCTATAAGTAACATTAACCATAGTGCTCTAAGAGTGTCTTGCATTCTTCTTAGTGATGCTGTTGAAAGCAATGGTAGAGGCATTAATTATTGCTCTCTGATATATATTTGTCCAGAAATAACTTGGGTGTATAATGGGTAGGATATAAAATTAGGGGTTTTTGTCAGATGAGTTGTTTGGTGAGTCAGCACTCTCTGAAAAATACAAATGCTCTGACATAAACGAATATAGAAGCATTTGCAAACATTGCCCATATGTTCTCTTGTGCCTATTTTTAAGTGTCTCATTTTATAATTTCAAACTTCAGGTTATTTGCACTTCACTTTTCTTGAGAAATGTGTTTTTTCTGAAAGCTGCAGAGGAAACACTTAAAAGTCCATTCCCTCCTCTTTCTTATGACTTGTCATGACTGTGGATATGTATTAGAGAAATACAATCTGAAATCATGGGTTTGGTTATTGTACAGCAGGAATGCTGCACTTTCAAAATGTAAGAATTGCAAAATTTTAAAGAACTATGCCAAGATTAGATATATGAAATTAAGTATCATAAAAAGGGAATGCTACTTCAGCCATTTTCAGAATTGCTTCAAATATCTGTAGTCTACACATTTTTGTTAGAATATATTATATTGCTTGTTGGCATTCCTCTGATAAAGTCATAGCTAAGAGCAGAATTAAAACATTTATTCATGTTTCCTTGAAGGCTAAAACATAATATATGGACTTTATATGTATATGTGGTATGTCTACAGATTTATGCATTTCTATGTGTATTCACACCTATATGCATAGATATGTTTATATACATACATATGTATATACATTTGTATCTTCTGATTTGCCTCTTTGATTTATGAGGGAATAGATATTTCCTGAAAGTTCTGGTCTCCACATTTTTAGTACATAATACGCATATTATGTATGTACAGTCTTCAGTCACTGGGAATTTTATGGAAGTAATCCTCCTGGAGGCTGTCACAAAGGAAGCATGGGAGTGGGAAAGGCCAGCACAGATTCACCAAGTGCAAATCTGTTCGCCTTCCACAGAGGAGGACCACCAGGGCGATCAGNAAAAAAATAAACAAAACAAAACATTAAAGAAAATATTTGTTATATCTTTGACAACAGGTATATTTTTAGCTGTTCAGACAATGAATAAGAATTTTGACCAAAATTACTTCTGTAAGCAGTAGTCCATGAAAACATGTTTGCATGTATTAGATTAGATGTATATCTTCTTTCACCTAAATTGTCCTAGCTCTACTTGATGCTAAAGAAATCATGTTCTTATATATATATATAAATATATTATGAGCTTCACAGATTTCAGTTTGATATATCACATCTCCTGTTGATAGCAGTTTGTTTTACAATAAACCTTAATTGTGGATAAAGACCCTAAAACTAGACAGGGTTTGAACGCAGAAATGAATGTTCATCCCCATTCTATATGGTCTAAAATCAGATATTCTGTATCAGGTATATGGATAGAGAACCATAGGAAGAATACAAGCAGTATGTTTGGCAGCATGATAGATGGAATTTCAGTACTGCAGCTGGTATTTTGTAAGCATCACAGCAAAAAGGAGATTTAAATGGGGGAATGCAAGAAGAATAACAAAGAAGCTTATCTGATTCATTTTGTCTTTTTCTTTCCTCTTTCACTTCAGTTTACATGAGGCACACAATATCATTAAGATCTGTGAAAGGGAGTTTTCAGAACCATTACACAAAATATATGCATATAGCAAAGCTGCAAAATGAATACTTGTGAACAGCAATGAGACACAGGTTGTTAGTGGTCGTCTTGCCCATGCACATCCAACATCTGCACTGCAAAGCAACACTAATTAATTCAGAAACATTCAGTGTATCTTCAACTGCTATAAGTAACATTAACCATAGTGCTCTAAGAGTGTCTTGCATTCTTCTTAGTGATGCTGTTGAAAGCAATGGTAGAGGCATTAATTATTGCTCTCTGATATATATTTGTCCAGAAATAACTTGGGTGTATAATGGGTAGGATATAAAATTAGGGGTTTTTGTCAGATGAGTTGTTTGGTGAGTCAGCACTCTCTGAAAAATACAAATGCTCTGACATAAACGAATATAGAAGCATTTGCAAACATTGCCCATATGTTCTCTTGTGCCTATTTTTAAGTGTCTCATTTTATAATTTCAAACTTCAGGTTATTTGCACTTCACTTTTCTTGAGAAATGTGTTTTTTCTGAAAGCTGCAGAGGAAACACTTAAAAGTCCATTCCCTCCTCTTTCTTATGACTTGTCATGACTGTGGATATGTATTAGAGAAATACAATCTGAAATCATGGGTTTGGTTATTGTACAGCAGGAATGCTGCACTTTCAAAATGTAAGAATTGCAAAATTTTAAAGAACTATGCCAAGATTAGATATATGAAATTAAGTATCATAAAAAGGGAATGCTACTTCAGCCATTTTCAGAATTGCTTCAAATATCTGTAGTCTACACATTTTTGTTAGAATATATTATATTGCTTGTTGGCATTCCTCTGATAAAGTCATAGCTAAGAGCAGAATTAAAACATTTATTCATGTTTCCTTGAAGGCTAAAACATAATATATGGACTTTATATGTATATGTGGTATGTCTACAGATTTATGCATTTCTATGTGTATTCACACCTATATGCATAGATATGTTTATATACATACATATGTATATACATTTGTATCTTCTGATTTGCCTCTTTGATTTATGAGGGAATAGATATTTCCTGAAAGTTCTGGTCTCCACATTTTTAGTACATAATACGCATATTATGTATGTACAGTCTTCAGTCACTGGGAATTTTATGGAAGTAATCCTCCTGGAGGCTGTCACAAAGGAAGCATGGGAGTGGGAAAGGCCAGCACAGATTCACCAAGTGCAATTCTTTTCGCCTTCCACAGAGGAGGACCACCAGGGCGATCAGAGGACTGGGAAGCCTGCCATGTAAGGAAAGTCTGAGAGAACAGCGTTTGTTCAGCCATGAGAAAAGAAGACTTAGGGGAGACCTCACCACCACGTGTCAATACTTAGTTTAGCTGCTAAGAAGATGGAGGCTCCCTTTTCACAAGAAGTCACATGGAGAAGACAGGGGGTAATGGGTACAAGTTACTCCCAGGGAGATTGTGACTGGACACAAAAGGAAACTTTTTCTCACTGAGAAAAATCAGCCACTGGAATAATCTCCTCAGGGAAGTGATGGATTTCCCAAGAATGGACACACTTAAGATTTGATGGGACAGGGTGCTGGGCCATCTGGCATAGACCATGCTTTTGCCAGCAGTGATTTTACCAGATGATCCTTGAGGTACATTCCAACCTTCTATGATTCTATGACATTAGAAACTAACATTCCTCATTAAAATCTCACAAACAAAAGCCACACCCAGAACTGGTGAAGACAGCAGAGTGTCTCTAAACACAAGTTAGTTAATGCAAACAAGCTTCATACTTGCTTCAAGTTAACAGATTGTCTAGCCTGAGTCAAACCAGGAAGAGATATAAACCTGAGAGTATATATACCATCAGATGAATTTCTCTCCCAAGACACAAATGACTGAAAAACTTTACCTTGAAATGTAAAAGTAGGTTTTATTTTGCTCAGCAGTCACCCTCTGATTTCTGGGGAAATTTCTGTTGTTTTCTTTCCTTTCCTTCTTAGAAGCCAATCTTTTGAATGCAGCTATATTGTGTTTTAGCCCCAGGTGAGGTTGAATACCACCAGCCCCTCACTCACTCTTCTATGAAGGAGAAAAAAATAAGACCAAGCCCTGTGGATTGGGGTAAAGATGGCTTACTGATAAGCACTACTGATAAGGGAACAGTAACAGACACACATGGTGATAATACAGAGTACTTTACCAACCAAGGAGAAGCTAACACAGACCACTGTACTGACACAAGAGCCACCTGCATCAACCCCTGCCTCTTCCACCCACCCCTTTCATGGGGCTGGATTGATGTCAGGTGATGTGGAAAACAGCCCTGGCCAACTCAGCTCACCTGTGCTGGCTGCTTGGGGAAGTCAGCTCTGTCCTGGATAGAACCAGGACAAACTAATATCTCAGAAACTTCAGTTTTCATTTATAGTAAGAGTAAACTGCCTAGGCAGATGTCACATGGGAAATGTCAAAAATGTTATCCTTGTGTGTTACCTCAGTTAACTACATGCTTGAGCACCAGTCATAGAATCACAAAATAATTTAGAGCGTAAGGGACCTCTGGAGGGCATCTGCAGAAGCATCAGATTTCTGATGAAAATACAACCAACTTCAAAGTCAGATTAGGTTAAATCAAATTTGGTCAAGAACACTTCACATTTAGCTGTATGGACAGAGTTCCTATGATCTTGTAGCTATGAACCCAAGACTGAATGTATCTCAGGATGGAAGTCCTGTGAAAAATTTTGGGATTTTTTAGTAACGTTCAAAGGTAGAACTTTTTCATATCTGTGATGTTCTCCTCAGTGACTAGACCATGCTTTCATAACAATGCTCTCAACATGTTAATTTCAAAATGAATAGAACCAGGAGAAGTCTTGGAACTGACTAAAGAAGGTATGGGAGAAATGTAGCAGATTCCCTTATTATGTACAATAATAAAATTCATTCTAAGATTTTGAGCACCGATGATCCAATTTTTATGTAAAGAAGAGGAAAAGACTACAGTGGAACAAACAATGTGTGTATTACAACAATAAAGTCATACTGGAATGTTCTGCACTAAAAATAAGTTTAACTAGGAAGAAAAGGTGTCAAAAAACTTAAACAAAATGAATAGTGATGTAGAACATTGCAAGCTGTCATTCGTATTCCAATACAAAGCTGAACCATGGGATATTTCAGTTCTTCAAGAAAAGGATCTTTTGAAAGCCCTGAATGAAATACAACAACAAAAAGTAAAACAAACAAACAAACAAACAAACAAACAAAACAACTGAAGAACTCAGCTCTCAATCCAATTTGGGTTTTTAAAAGAAAATTTGGAACCTTTACAGGTAAAGGAAAGGAAATTCAAGTGAGGATTGAGCAAGGTAACTCATGAGGTGCAACCAATGGAAATGCTCTGTGTACATGAGATGGAGACAGAGACATACTAAGATGCATCACTTAAGAATGTCAAAAGGACCAAAATTGTGAGAATGAGAAAAGACAACAAGATAAAACAGGGCAGTACTGGAGTCCTTCCAGAGATACTCTAAGAGCCCCTTTCAGTAGTGCTGTCAGCAACCCCTCGGAGCTGAGGAGAGACAGACATTTGGACACCGGTGCATGAGAAACTAATTGAGACAAATCTAGTTCAGGTCTATTATATTGTGCATTTAAATCTAAGACTTCATCTGCCAGTTGATCCCCATCTGCCATCTAAATGTGTCAGTAGACTTTACAAGTCAAAATAATTGTTTAATTTTTAAGTCACCACTCCTACGCTGCTTGGAGATTGCCTAAAGCTCCGGATCATACAACACATGCAAGAAGGAGCAGTGAAAGAGCTGCAAGTCTTCATTGCTAATGATTCCAGGGAAACAATCTTGTCCCACTTCTTGTATTAAAGTCATCAGAAACTGCCAGAAGTACACACTGATCATTTAGTATGGAATCTGACTGAGAGAATGACTGCTCAGTGAAAACAGGGGAATTATCAAGTGCATTTAATTCTTTAATAGGTATTAATGTTTACAGTAAATACAGCTAAATTTTGCAGCCTCAATACATAATCTGGATCTGTTGGATCAAATTCTGTGGCAGGGAAACAATTTACTAATTAAATGTTTAAATCATAAACATACTTCAGGATAATGGTTGTAAACAACCATATTTTAATCCCATTGAAAAAAAAAAGTAATTTAAATATTTCTATAGGGAAAGAACATTTATAAATGCATGTTTCTTAATCCCATTGAAAGTACAGGTAAATTAATTATGATTATAATAGATCTTACCAAATTTTAAAAAAAACAAAACAACTGAACCAGAACAAACGCAGAGAAGTATATGATATCAAATACTACGTTTTAGTCCAAAATTAAAAACTGTGATGAATCTCTGCTAATCTTAATTATAAATCTCCATGTAGTCAATCAGGAAGGTGCTTATTGTCATGTATAATTCAAATTTTACAAGTAACTTGAAAAAAAAACTAACCTTTGTCTACTCTTGGAGTTCTCTTTTAATAGGTAGTATCATTGAAATCAATAGTAGTTGATAAGTAGCTGGTAGAATAACACTAAACAGCAATAGCAGATGAATGAAAATGAATTTAGAGTAACATACCTCCTGGATCCATATAAAAATTCAAGTTTCAGATAACAAGAAAAGACATTTCTAATCTTTGTATTTGAGAAGATGACACTGAAAACTAAAAATAACCCTGAAGGTCTGCAGGAGAATTGATTTCTGAAGTTATTCTTTAGCACTTTCTGATGATAAATTTATCTTAAGATCTTTTTGCATCCAATTAATGATTTTTTAAAAAAATATTATGTTTGGTAGTAGTATTATTTCAATCATAAATTACTATCTGATGATACTAGAAACTAGCAGGACAAAAATCAGAATATGTATGCCATAAATAATTTCAGGGCTGCAGATAAAGAGCTAGATACTTTTGAGATTCTGTACGAAAGCAAATATCTTCAAAAAGTTATTTTTGAAAAGTTTCAAGCAGCAGTTTGAATCTTTTTTAAGAACAAAACAAAAGACACTTTGATCTTCAGACGATGCTTCTATCAGTACTAGCTAAAAAAAAATGATTATACAAATAGCACATTTCATGACTGTGACAAAGCAGTAGCAGAATTATTTTTGATGTCTGTTATAACTAAAGACAAATCATAAAATGAGAATATAAAAGTATTTTTGAAACTTTCAGGAGAATTTTTATGGAATTTTAGAACATTTATTTATTCTTAAGATGAATTTCTTCATTGGTTTCACAGAATTTCTCCTCTGTGAATGCAGCTTTTTCTTCCACTAGGAAACTATTTTGTGAAAAAGGTCTTGACTCTTTGGTCCCACAACCAATTTACAAGCTGTAGGAGATTACAATAGCTAATACTAAAGGGCAGCTGAGAGTCACTCTCAAGATCAATACAGAAGAGCTGAGGCAGACTTAAGCTCAATATTAACTCTTTCCATAGGGGAAAAAGAGGGAGGAAAAATCCAACCTAAACTGTTCTTTTACTGCCTCGAGAATTATGTGCGGTTCTTCTACTAGTAACAAGATTTGGGGATGTAACTCTCCATGCTGAGATGAAGATTTGCCGCTAATGTCTAATTTGATTTCTCTATCAGACAATTAGCGGACTATTAAAAATTCACTGCAGGGTCAATATCCTGTTGATATACATCATTAAGTTACCTGTTTTCTAAGTAAGGGTGCTTGGTAATCGTCAAGGTCCATAAGCCAAATTCCAACTTCTCCTCTTTATGCAACTTTACAGCAGGGACTTGTCCCACAGACTCTGGCAGAAATACTCTTATAAATAACATTCCTTATGAGCATCAGTGTCTGCAATAGGACCAGGGCACTACAACAATTCTAGGAACACCCTAATTTCCTTAAAGACGTTGAATGAAATGTGTGAGTGCAAAGGAGGAAGAGACTTACCTTTCTCCAAGTAGATTTAAATTAATATTTAATCCTATGCAATAAGGTCAGTTTGTAATATTAAAATCTAGCTACTGTTCATTATATTTAATGTGAAATTTATCTTGAAATCTTGTTCAGAAATAAGGGTAAATGCATAAAGGCATAAAATGTGAATCATGCAAACTTAAATACAAGTGATTTAAGACCTAAAGAAATAATGGAGAAATATTTTTAGAGACTCTGAAACCTGTGTTAAATCTTGAAATACTATTTTTGCTCAGTCACATGTCAATTGAAATTATAATGGAAACTTCCTTAATATGCAACAAAGCCGTAGGTGTACTGAATCTTTTGTTGTCATGGGATTTTCTAGACTATTCAGCATCAGTTCCAGTAAAGTCATTGATCTGTAGTTCCAGTGCTCTCAGTAAAAACAACATAGGGTAAATAATAAACACTTTAGAAAACTACTACCCAGAATTACTATGTCAGGTCTTAGTTGGTAGATCCCACCAGGTAAAGATGATCAAAAAACATCACCTTTAACAAGTTGTGTGAAGCTGTAAAAGTATTACGCAAAAGGTTTTAAGCTCATCATAAGCTTACGTAACATGCTGAAGACTTCTGAAGAATTTTTTCCTATATGCAGGCTTTTGTGAGCCTTGTGGTTCAGTCCTTAACTAATACAGATGGTTCTCTAGTCACAAGATGTACTATAAATACTCACTTGAGTATGGTAATGAGTTAAAAATAAGCATTTTTCTTTTGTGCTACTTGCAAATGAAATATTCCAGGAATTATTTTTTTCCTGGAAAAACCTCTGTCATGATTTAACCCAACAGGCAGCCTAACAACCACAAGGTCATTCCCTCACTTGTCCCACCCAAGTGGGATGGGGGAAGAGATAAAGAAAAAAGTAGTAAAACTCATGGGACATGGTAAAGACAGGGGAGAAAAGGAAGATGACAAAGAGCATGAGGATGATGATAATAAAAGAAGAATATATGAGACAAATGATGATAACACAGTTGCTCACCACCCAGAAACAGTTTTCAGCTAGCTGCTGAGCCACACCATCTCCCAACCTACCCTCCAGTTAAATACTGAGCATGACATCTTATGGTATGGAGTATCACTTTGAACAATTTGTGTCGTTAGTCCTGGCCATGTTCCCTCCTAGATTCTTGTGCACCCTCAGCCTTCTCTCTGGCAGGGAAGTACAAGAAGCTGAAAAGTCCTTGACTTGGTATAAACATTGCCTAGCAACAACAAAAACTTCAGTGGGTTGTACACATTATTCTTATCCAAAAATCCAAAACACAACACTATTCCAGCTACTAGGAAGAAAACTAATGGTACCCCAGCTAAAAACAGGACAACCTATTTCAAAGACACAGTTATTCAGGTAGCAGTGGTAAATTTCTGCAATGAAATAAATATTGCATGTTCACTGCATCCTTCCGTATGCATTTCACACTTCAAAAAGACATGAGAATGCCATCAGGAAAAAGAGCACTTGAAAACATAATGCGACTATTTGAACTAGTCGTAGATAGAATCATGGAATCATAGAATGATTAGAGTTGGAAGGGACTCCCAGAGGTCATCTAGTCCAACCCCACTGCAAGAAGCAGGGACACCCCTAACTAGATCACATTGTTCAGGGCCTCATCCAACCTGGCCTTGAACATCTCCAAGGATGGGGCATCCACCACCTCTCTGGGCAACCTGTTCCAGTGCTCCACCACTCTTACAGTAAAGAACGTTTTTCTAATATCCAATCTAAATCTCCCTCCCTCTATTTTAAAACCATTACCCCTTGTCCTGTCACAACAGGCCATACTGAACAGCCTCTCCCCATCTTTCTTGTAGGCCCCCTTGAGGTACTGGCAGACCACTAGAAGGTTTCCCCGGAGCCTCCTCTTCTCCAGGCTGAACAGCCCCAACTCTCTCAGCATGTCCTCGTAGGAAAGGTGCTCCAGCCCCTTTATCATCTTTTTGGCCCTCCTCTGGACCCTCTCCAACTGGTCCATGTCCTTCTTGCGTTGGGGGTTCCAGAATTGGACACAGTACTCCAGGTGAGGTCTCATGAGGGCAGAGTAGAGAGGGGCAGAATCACCTCCCTTGACCTGCTGGCCACGATTCTTTTGATGCAGCCCAGGATGCGGTTGGCCTTCTGGGACACAAGAGCCACTCTCCGCCCAGTCTGTAGTTGTGCCTGGGATTGCCCCGACCCAGATGCAGGACCTTGCACTTGGCCTGGTTGAACCTCATGAGGTTGGCACGGGCCCACCTCTCCAGCCTGTCAAGGTCCCAGATACTTAAGTTTGATTAAGTGTGCATACTTCCCAGGAAGATACTGTTGAAAAAAAGTCAGAAACTGATTTTTAAAATTACTTTCTAAATATCATCTTAAATACTACTCATAAAGTTAGTTTCAGGCTTCCTGTTGATTATGTGCTTTCTGTAGGATGGTATGAAAAATAATGTTTTGCCTTGTCTAACCCTAATGTCTAACCCTCCCTTATGCTGCAGCTTCTGTTTGTTCTTTAATGATGGTCTTTATTTTGAACTTAAAAGGCTTAGGTGAGTCTGTTGAAAAATCAAGGAAATTCTGTTTGTTTAAAAAGCAGAGAGGGGAAAAGTCAAATTGTATTATAAACTTAGGAGGTTGTGAGTAATAGTAGCAAAAAACAGTATAGCTTTTCAGGTCTTCCTTTCAAATATGTTCTTATTTCCTTGTTTTTGAGTTCCATTCATTAAGACCCATTAGATGAGATAGGTGAAGTAGGAATTTTCTATGAAAACCCTTAAAGGTATGCCTAGATGACTATGCATTTGAACTGGCAAAGAATAAATGATTGACATTCTGCATAAATACTTTGAAAACCAAGACTTTGACCTGTCATTTGTTAGAAATTCTGTGATAATAAGTGACATCCACAGCTAGCTCATATACCATCCAGACAGGCCAATATTTTTTTTGCCTTACAAATTCTACCTGTGGTTAATTTTAATATGCAATATCTGAGGAAAGAGTCAGAAAATCATAAGAAACTGTTAATTCTTACTGCTGTTCCTGGAAAGGATGGGACTATGAGTATTTTATTTAAAAACCTAAGAACAGCAAAAACATCAACTGTTGTAGGCAAAAAGATATCCCTTTTTAAAGTGACACATGAAACTAGTCTAAAAATATAAACAGTATAAAGCAAATAAAATTTCTATCCTTTATAAATATAAGCAACTGATACATAAACATACATAGGAACTGATGTAAGGCTTTAAAATGATTATTTCTTTTTTTTAAGTCAGCAAAAAATGGTGTGGGGTATTTTTTCTCAATAATTTAGACCAAAGGCTACTGCTCAAGAATGCACATATTAACAGGTAGTTTATTTTCCTTGTCCAGAAAAGCATTATGCAGTTCATAGTTAGAGTTATGCTAACACAACTGAAATCTATGAATATATGACACGTCTTCATTTAGAACATCAGAGGGTAACTTATTTAAAACCAAAAGCAAAGAATCATCCTTATTCATTTATCTGATTGATCTTAAAGAGAGAACAATGTCAGTGACAGAATTATACACCTATCAATATAGTTGCATCATTATTTGTTTGCATAAGTATTTTCTAGACAATGCAGAAGGAAAATTAATTGTCATGAGGTTTGTGGGCAAAGAACAAACAAATACGTAAAAAAAGAACAAGAAAGTAATTTTCAACATGTCAGTTTACTGTGAGCAGCACAGCTGAGAACATAATGTTCTCAGTCAAATTCCTTCTAGCCAAGCATCCTGTCCTCAGTGACGGACAATCTTGAAAGCTTAAGCAGAAACATAAAACTACAGGGCAAGGTACACTATCTCTCGGTGATCTATAATTTCAGTAATGCTGTGGGACAGTTACCATCATGCTCAGGTTGCATTAAAAGTATCATCTGATGGATGAGGCACGAGAGACAGTAGTACGAGTGAGTCCTAGATTGGCTTAGGGTCCAGTACTTTTTTGCTTAAGTCTTGTAAGTGCCCTCTGATTTTAAATGCTCACTTCAAAGTCTGGTAGGAATAGAAGCATTCCACATTAGCTGACATTAAAAAAAAAAAAAAAGAAAAAGAAAAAAGAAAAGGGCACTTCACAGTTTTCTTATCTGCAGAGAGGGTGATAACGGTAGTAAATTCAGTGTTTTTGGCTAGGTTGTAGGGAGACATAATTAAGCTTTGTGAAAATATGACACTTAAATACAGCTAAGGAGCTATCAATAAATAGAATGACTATAGTTCGTTACAGCTTAGGTTAATTAAGTTAATTTAATTCAAATGTTGCCTGTTCTGGTGAGAAATGCTTGGATGTGGAATTTTATGGGACTCTGTACAGTGACTTAAAACGATCATTACAGCTATGACCTGACCCAGCCGAAGACAGTGGATTCCTTCAATAACTGCGTAGGGTCAGGCACTGCTTGGATGCATGTAAAGAGCATTTTGGCTTCTGTAGCAACTGATGAGAGTTTTTCTCCACATGGCTGTTTATAATGGGCCTCTACAGTGTGACCACCAACATACAGACTTCTGGTAAAGTTTGAACAACTGATATACGTTAAATGCATGTTCCTGTATTTTTTCTAACTACCTATAGGAAAGGGTTTCAAATATATGAAATGTTTAGACTTAAATGTTCTTCACATCATAATAACATCCAAAGGAGCTCTCCAATCTTAAAACTTTAGTGTGCCTTCTATGTATCTTCAAATTAGTCGTCACATTGCAATTAGTGGATTACTCTATTGTGTCCATAGTTTATGCTAATTTATGCCACTTTAGAGGCCATAAAATTGTGTCACTAATGTTTAATTGGAAGGGAAGGGTAGATAGATGGAGATAGTAAAGAATTAGTGTGCCATTAACCAAACAGACCTTCAGGAGTAATAAAGACCATCTGCCACGTCAGCAAGCACACTCCAGAGGTAACACTTCACTGTACCTTAAGAATCAATAACAAATAAAATCCACTATATTTTTGATGGATGCAAGGTGGGTAAGTTTTGCCCTTCCCAACTATTAACATCAGAAGATTAAGAGTGCAAATCTTCAGCAGATAATTTTGTTCAGATGGTGACTATTCTTTTGAAAATAATTTTCCTAGTAGTAAAGTATTTTTATAGAACAAAGGTGGCATCTTATCACTGAGTTCAGTCTCAGGTATATATTTTTAATAGGTTGTTAATTAAACAGTTCAGAAATCTTGTGGTTTGGGGTGGGTTTTTTAAACTTTTTTTTAATATATCAAAGGAATTTCCTTTCCCAGATTTGCCGCATTCCTGTGCTTAAACAAAAACTCCAGGCCTGTTGATTTCTGCAAGTTGCAGCAATGTTATTTCTAATCTTACATATTTACAGTTGAAGCTCTTCTTTTATAGCAGCATCAATTCCTCACACAGCAGCTCCAAATAACTAAGTAGATTTGCAAGCTAACCAATGTATTTATATAAATAGAGGGGGCCAACTGTCTGTAGTCTGACAAATCATAAAGGAAACTGTGGCATGCTCCTATATTACAATAAAAAAAGTTATCTATCAAACAGTAAATTGTAATAGTTGCTGACATTTCCAGCTTAAAAGAAACAGTAGCATACTGCCTTGATCTCACCAAACATTTGCTCTCAGTACCTGCAAAACAGCACTATATACCAATCAGAGAAGAGCAGAAGAGTTTGCAGAAATACAGCAATCAAGTCTCCACTGCGTACATACCATTTTTAGAAATTACCCTTTTGGAAATCGCTTACTTTTAGTCAGAGAGAGATGTAATCTAGGATGTTTGTTACCAACTGAAAGAAATCTTCCAACAAACATAATTGACACAAATGCCATTCAAATAAAAGAAATTATCATCAAGGAGAGGAAGAGGAGATAGGGAGAAGGTGAAGGAGAAAGAGGAGAAGAAGAAGGAGGAGGGGTCATGCATAGGCTCTCACTCTCCTGTCCTGTGAGGACAACAGTCCAAGCACTGATTTGGTATATTTAAGTCCAAGTTTGTATTTCCTGTTCTGTTGGAGGAGAGTCTTTCAATATTTGGTTTTGGGAGGTTTTTGATATCCAAACCGAACAATTTTGATTTTAGGTTAAAGTAATCAAGACATTTTACCCTTCTCTCCTTAAAATTATTTGATAAACAACAAAAATGAAAATATAATTTTGCTTTCAGAAGTCGGTCAAAATTTTGAAGACTTTATGTTAAAATAAGGTTGGTTGTTCTTTCATTTAGATCAATCATAAAGCTTTAAAATTTCTATGTGGGTAAAATGTTATGAACCAAAACTATGCCATTTGGGCCTGTGTTGGAAAAACCATTCTTTTCACAACCCATCTTCATAAAGAGCAAAAAGATATTTTCTTTCCATGTAGACAGTATCAAAATATTTGTATTTTGGAGCCTTGCCTTTCTTTGTAAGAATTTGAATTGTCCAGTGAAAAGATTTTAAGCCTTCCCATCACTTTTTTTTCATTTATGCCATTTATGAACTTCTGTATAAAAGGCCAGTACTTAAACACACGTCTTATTCATGCTATCCAAAACCAATTCTTAAAATGTTGTTTGAATTGAATGTTTTTTTTATTTTCTGTTTTATAATTGAAACAATTTGTCTGCTTTTTGGCACTTAATCCTGACTCTGAAAACATATTCTGTTACTTTCTTGTTTTCAGGTCCCACACTCTAGCAACTTTACAAAAGCTGGCTTGAGGTTTCTGTCAAGCTGATGTAAAGTATGCACAACTATATTCCATATTGGAGACAGCCCTAAATTTAACACAAAATATGTCAGAGCTTTTTCTTCTGTAACTGGAGGATTGTTGATAGCCCGTAAAAATACAAATCTCTCACCTCTGTGTTTTTTTTATATACTATTCTGTCACTAAGGTTTTATCCTGGAATGACTGCACAGACCAATGGCACATCACATACAGAGAAAAACTGATGTCTTAGCCCTGTTGGATGTGCACATTTAGTCTGATACATGATGCAATAAATCTATCATTTTTTAATTTGCTACTTTTGCTATGTTTGGTGTAAGCAGTCTTTTCATAGTCTTATATTTCCGATTTAGATCTAACATTTGCTATTGCCCAGAGACAATGAGGAACAGAAAATGACATTGTGGAGTAAAATACTCTGGGGTGACTCAACTGCCTTAAAAGAACTGCAATGACCAGAAATCTGATTAATATTTTAATAGTAGCTTAGCATGATCAGTGAATGGAGGACATTTAAATTGCAATCTGGGATTAGATATGGCATATCTGGAGTTGGCTTCAATGTGAAATAATGGCAAACTGTAGGGTTCATCTCACAAAATTTGTCTGACAAAAAGTTTTCAAGAACTCTTCTGGTGTTAATGAAAGAGACAGGTGCTTCCATGGGAAATATTAGTCATGCCATTGTTTAGATTGGACATTGTGGTGGGTTGACCTGGATGTAGGAGAGATGCTCACTGTAGCTGCTCTATCACTCCACTTCTCAGATGGACTGGGGAGAAAATATATAATGAGAGGCTTATATGTCAAGATAAGGACACCTCCCCCCAGCCCGCTCTTCTTGTGCTCAACTTTATTTACAATTTCTCTACCTCCTCTCCTCGAGTGGCACGGGGAGATGGGGAACAGGTATTGCAGTCATCATGAGTTGTGTCTGCTGATCCTTTCTTCTCAGGGGAATGACTCCTCACACTCCCCACTCCAGAGTGGTATCCCTCTCACAGGAGACAGCCCTCCATTAAATCCTCCAGTGTAAGTCCTTCCCATGGGAGCTTCATATCTTCATGAAGTGCCCAAATATGAGTCACTCCCATGGGGTGCATACCTTCAAGAAAAGACTGTTCCAATGTCAGTCTGCCATGGAGTAGCAAGTCTCCCTAGAAAACCTGCTCCAGTGTAGTCCCCTCTCTCCACAGGCTGCAGGTCCTGACAGAAGCCTGTTCCAGTGTGGGTTTACCACCAGGTCACTGCCTCCTTCAAGTGTCTCCGCTTACTCCTCTTCCACATGGGCTGCAATTAGAATCTCTGCTCCCCACTATCCTCCATGGGCTGCAGTGGGACTGCATACTTCAGCATGGTCTTCTCCATGGGCTGCATGGAAATCATTCTCTACAGCACCTGGAGCACCGCCTCCCCTGCCTTCTTCACTGGCTTTGGTGTCTGCAAAGTTTCTCATATTTTCCCACTCTTTTCTCAGGTGGCAAAAAGTGTCTGCTTGTGAGGTTTTTTTCCCTTCCTAGATATGTTATCACAGAAGCACTACCACTGTCGATATTTGCTTGGCCTTGGTCAGCAGCACATCTGTCCCTGAGCAGGCTGATATTGGCTCAGTTGGACCTAGGAAAAACTTCTAGTGGCTTCTCATAGAAGACGCACACACACTACCAAAGCCTTACCATGCAAACCCAAAACAGGCATGCAGTACTCTGAAATGGTGGTCTTTTTGGGTTGCATACAGATTGAGTCTGGATTGAAACCTTACTACTGTCTGCCTAACCTAACCTAAGCAGGGAATATTTTTTCCTTTTAAAATACATGATACATATCTGAAGAGGGGATATGTATTTCTTCACCTTGTTTGCAGGCAGAAAGTGTTGAAATGTTCAAGAGCCCTGGGTGAGATTTTGAGGAGTTACTTTTGGGTTTTGATCCTTCTTTAAAATCAGCAGGAGAGTACACGTAAATCCTACGTGTATGGATATACGCATGAGCTGTATATGTGACTGCCTGCTTTGTTCTAATGCTTCTGAAACCATTTGAAGGACAAAGTAAATGCTGACAAATTAAAAAAACACGAGCCTAAACATTGGGCTGCATCAGGACTTGGTAGGCACCAAAACACTAGTTCACACCAGTGAGGCAATGCCTTCACAGAGAAAGAATATCACAACATATACAGCATTCATGAAGTCTTTCCTCATCCCCAGAAACAGAGAAGCTCTGAAACTGTAAGCAGAGTGTTTATGGTCACCACAACTCTCCATTGAAGCCACATACAGGTAGTCTGTTCTCAGTTGCCATGTATGCAGAGCAAGCTTGGATTATACAACTGGTTTAATTTGAAATAAACCAGCTATTGTATAAACTCCTAAATTTCAAATGAGCATTTTATCTACTCTTGAAAAATAAATTTTATTTTCATTCATTTAGCAAGAGAATCATACTTAACTGAAAAGTATCTTAATCCAGTGGGGTACTATCTTCCTTAAAGTATAGTGAATACTTTTTCCTTGAGACACTGAAGTAATAATGAAGCAGCATGTTTTCCAGTCAAATAATATAAGTCTTTTAGGTCTTTTCTTGTCTCCCATGAGTTCTCTGTAACTTCATCAAAAGAAGGAACAGAGGGAAAGAATAACTCAGAGGGAAAGAAGGAAAGAATCATTGCCTACCAGCTTAGCAATTATAAAGCAAAGGTAGAGAAAAGATAGTATCAGGTAAATCTTCCTATTGCTAACAGTTGCAGAAATCCCCATGGAAAGGATTTTAATGCCATCCCTCCAAGAGGAAAAAAGCCCAAGCCAGCAGGTTGGTATTACAATACTTTTTAAGGTTTCCCTGGGGATGCTAAAGAAGAGAAAATGGATATAGTGGTGGTGGTAGTATTGCGGAATGCCTCAACTTCGATCCAATGCAAATTCCTGTCCAAGTTAACTAGTTAAAAGCCCTCAGACACTTTAAGCCTGGAAAATTCCTAAATCCAGGTGTGCAGATTAAAATGTAGAACATTTATCCCGTAGAACATTTAACCTGTAGAATCTGCTCAGGCAGGGGTATTGGACTAGAAGATCTTTCACGGTCCCTTCCAACTCCTAATGCTCTGTGATTCTGTGATTCTGTGATCCTGTAATACGAGACATATAACATTTTTCCCCACCAGGAGCTTTATGAAGGCCCTGCGGTTCCAGAAACTGAGCCTCTCCTGTGATTCCTGGTGTTAACAGAGGGAAAAAGTAGGACATATTTTTTCAGGAGACTGCAACATGTTTTTTGGTATGTGCTGATCAGCACTGCACGCCACCTTTGAAAAAAAGTATGTAACTTTTAGGGTCAAAAGAGAAGTATGCATACTGGCCCTTAATACATGATATATACATTAAAATACTGAGGAAAACTAATACAACTTCTATTTCCTTTGTGCAAGCAAAAATGCTAAGATTTTTGACAGAGAGATTTTTATGGTAGGCAAACCACATTACCTCACAGAGGAACATCAAATTACTTAATCCTCAAAGACCATTTCTCTTCCTTGGTTATAAGAAGGCCACTATATTAAAGCAACATATTCTGGCACATAATTATTAAGTGCAATTTTTTTAAATTTGGGGGCCAGAAGGATTTTGTCTGGGAATTTGACTCCTCAACTTTAAATATTCAGCACACCAAATGTCAAGAACAACAATAATCCAGTATCAAAATTACTAACAATTAGAATTTCACAGCTCTGGAGTAGACAGAGATCAAGTGAAAAGATTGTTTCTCAAATATACAAGATGAGAAAAAGAAAAAGCAGCCTGCAAGGAAGGAAGAATATCTGTGAAGTTTAGCTATCCAGTTGAATTTTAGAGATGTAGAAAGAATTAAATAAACTGAAAGGCTTTATGGGATCTTGAAGGATTATTTAGGTGCATGCTGACTGATGATAACATTGGTTATGACACTGAATCATTATAGATATATTGATGCAATAATATCACAAGATTGCCTGATAAACACCTCAGAAATACTGTTTATGCTGTTGGATGCTGTGCAAGCAGCTTTTTGGTTAGCTGGAAATTAAAGCAAGCCTGCAGAATACAGGATCTTGAGGAAATTCAGGCGTAGATAAGCACTGCTAAGATAAAGAAGATGAGGGAACCTGATTTAAGTTCAAAGAACAAACAAGCACATCTATACGTAAACACAAGTAGGCACGCGGTCACGCTCAAGAGACTTAATGGAAGAAAGGTGGAGGAGGGAAAATAGGAGGCCACAGTTCAATGAAGATCCTTAATTGATTAGAATGCCCACAGCAGTAAGAGATAACTGGAGGAATCAATTAAATATTTCAGATGAGTTATGGCAAGCATAAAACTCCTAAATAATCAAGAGCAGGGGGAGGGGGGGTCAGAAGCAAAAACCCCAAGAAAATGAAATATGATAAAGGTTTTTTTGTTTCTTGCACATTCAAATGTTTTCTTTCTTCACACTTTGCAAATCTTAGATTTAATGCTTAACTTTGTGGAAATTAAAAGAGCACATTGAAATAACTGAATGTTCAATATGATTGTCACGTTCAAGTGTGTCAGGAAGGGGCATACTACTTTGCCTAGCTCAGACTGTTGGTCATAGGAGGAGGTAAAAACTTTCAAGTGAAATATGGTCTAACCAATTTACATAATAAGATTCCATATCACCCCCTCACACAGAAGCCATAAATTGCTTCAAGCTTGCTGTAAGTTATCCTAAAGTAGTTATATACTAACCACTGACATTTTCGCTAGAAGTAACTCGTAGCAAGCTTTAATAAACTCTCATGAATCTCCAAAGGGGCTGTCGGGCATTTCTAACTGAGGTGGAGACTCGGTGGAGGTGGTAAGCAAGCTGTTCAGAGACACTGTACACACAAGGTAATTTCATCACGTTGCAAAAGTCTTTTTAGGACTTCTGAAAACCTATTTTAAAGAATATTGGTTTACATAAATTGATGTGGGTAGATTTGAGTTTCATAGAATCATAGAATGTCTTAGGTTGGAAGGGAGTTCTGAAGTAAAACACAGCAAACACAGGAACACCTACATAGAGCTGACCCTGTATAGTAGAATAGTCATATTGTTTAAAGTGAAGAATAAATCTGCAACACATGCATTAAGTCTATCAACTTAGTTTCACTGTATGCTTATCACAGAGCATTTGAAATGCCACAGTGAAATTACAAGACATTTCCTCTGTCATGTTACAGTAACTAACATTCACGTATGTGTCTGGGGGGGGGTTTACCCTAGGGGATCGGAGAGCACCTTAGAAACCACCTTCAACTGTTGGTAGTTATTTTATATATATTCATGAAGAGAATATTTAAAAATGTTTTTTTAATAACATCACACATCAGTTTAATTTTTAGGTGTTGTCAGTCTTTCAGCTATTTAAACGAAGGAGACCACCAAAGGAGACAACACAAACACTCACACTGATCTCAATTGGTGCTAAGTTTTACCTCATTTCCAACAATTCTTAACTTTGGGGAAAAATAATTTTCACATTTTTGAAAGAAACTTTTTAATTGCACATGCATAGTTTCCCACAACGAAGGTCAAATGCACCACCTGAATAGTGACTCCCCCAATCTTAATGCAGAAAGAGCTTTTTATGGAATTTCAGCTGGTATTTTATAAAAGCAAATATTCATACATTTCATACCTTATGCAAGGTATGAAAGTTTACCATTTTGCTGTGATGGCTATTTTGCTGTGGTGGCTACCATTTAGCAGTTGTTTGAGAGTAGACAGAAGAATTAAATATTGTGTACACTCACACACAGACACTACACCACCACGACCTGCCACACCGCATCACATACCCCAAATCTATCCATTTTTATCATTAGAAATTTAAGAAGTAGATATAAGTGGGAAAACGACACCACTGTAAGGATGATCAAATGCTGGAAACAAGCTGCCTAGAGAGTCTGGTTGTAGGAGCTCTTTCCTCAGACACAAAACCAAATTGGCCAGAAAAGTCCCTAATAAACCAAGTCTAGCTAAACCTGCTATGAATTAGGAGTGACTCTAGATAAACTCTGGAGGTCCCTTCTAACATAAATTATTCTGTAATACCATGATTCTGTAAATCATAAATCCTACTTAGTTTGACAACCTGTTCTGTAGAAGAAAAAAATCCTATTTTAAAAATTTCTTCATCTGAAATAATGCAATAAGATTTATCCCAAGGAAAATACAGATTTCCAGCTGATTTTTCAGGTGTGACTCCTCACGTGTGACTTCCAACATGTCCTGAAATAATACTATGTGGAAAAGTTGTGACCCTTTTATAAGTGACAGCCATGCATTAGGTATGGATACTGCCTTAAGCAAGGTCTTGTGAACAACCTCCTCCTAGTAAGAAATTCTGCAGTTGTCAATACCTTACATAAGTCTATTTTAGACAGACATTAGGATCCTTTGCAACCTGCCATTGGAATTATTTATATGTGTCTGTATAGTAAGTTGCTTTCACTTTTATGAACCAAACAAGTCTCCCCCTTGTACAAGACTCTGTAAAAACCTCAAAAAAGCAACTAAAAACCTGTATTTCCTTACTTCTCCACTTACAGTAGCACTCTTCACAACAAAATATAGGAAAGGATGACAGTACTTTCATGGACTTACCTCTCCATCTCATTGTAAATACTACTCCTAGATAATAAATTGAGTTAACCCAGGTTTTTCTGTCTACCGAAGTAACTATTAATCCTACAGTTTTCTGCAGTTTTGTATGAGACCCCAGATTATAAGGAGAATGAAATCTTAAAAGAAGATGCTAGAACTACTGGAGAATGAAGAGTAGGCTATGGTATGCTAGGCTGTGTTTGATACTCTGGGCTGCATTAGGCAAAGCATTGGCAGCAGGTGGAGCGAGTCACATACTTTAAAGTCACATACTTTATAGTCACATACTTAGTACTAACAGAATGAGTATCTGTTCCTGGCTTAGTGCTCTTAAACTAGGAGCAGCTGAGAAGAAACACCAAGGCATCTGTCCCATCCTGCAGAAGAATGGCAATGGCAAGGCCATGCCTAACCATGGAAAGAATAAATTTCCACAGATCAAAACTGTCTATGGTTGAAAAACTGTTTGCATCTTCAAAGAAATTATTTCATTACGGCAGAAATTTACATAATGCTGTTATGGTGGAAGAAGGAACAAAGACATGGCTGAATGAATTACTGCAAGGGTCTGCGGGATAGATACTACAAAGCACTTAAGAAGGTAAATACAAACATGGTTTCTACTGGGATATAATACAAATTGCTCTGATCAGTCCTACTGTGTACCTGTTAGCACCATTAAGCATCTAAAAGCTGTATGTACCTATTGATGCACGCACGTTTTGTAGAAATGTTACAAATTTTGTACAAATCAGGTTAGAATTTGGAGAAGAAAGGAAAGGTTAATAATTATTAATTATTAATTATTAATTATTAATTATTAATAAATAATAATAATAATAATAATAATAATAATAATAATAATAATAATAATAATATATTCACACATACATGCTTAGAGAAATAGGATTTGCCTCCTTGATAAGCCAGGAAGGGAGTGAGGTGCCTCTTTCTGATGGAGCAGCCTTAGTAGCAGAAGGTGCTTACAAATGGGATGTACCAATAATCTAGGAAAGACTAATCCACTGAACATTTACTGCAAACAGGTTTATAGACAGTCTGCAAGGAATTCTTCTCTCTTAACTAAGCACATTGAAACAGAACAGTTCCCCTGTAAAGACCTATTATTTCAGTCTGCCACCCGAGCTGTAGCTTGGGTTAATTTTGGTCTGATTCCAGACACACAAAAGTACAAGCTGTGTTTCCAAGGTACTGCAACTATTGCCAAAGACTACATGTGGGAAGAGGAAGCAAAAGTATTTGCTTCTACCAAATCCCAGCTTTTTCCTTCTCAAACTATAGTAATGAAAGTGTGATATTATCCACCCTATCTCGTTCTCTTTTCTTCCTGTCTCTTTTTATCTATACATGCAAACATATCAAGAAGAAGGACATAAAGAAAGAGACAGACATACATATTTAGTTTCCATTTTATTGTCTTTAAAGATTTACAGGAAAAAAAAAAAAAACAAAACAAACACCCTCTATTAAATTTAATTTTATTTTCAATCTTTCCCTCAGCTGGGTAGCTGCGATTTCTGCTCATGTAATGAACAGAAATATAAATTCCACTTCATACTGATACTCTTCCTATGGTAAAACTTCCCTGTTTCCTGATTTACTGGTGTGTTCCTATATCCTACTGTTAGGTCTACCTCATTATTTATAGGAGGAAATGATCTCTCATTTTCTAGCACTGTAAAATCATTTGGTGATGTTTGAACATGTTCTTTTATTGGTTTATTGCAGCCATAGCTAAATGAATTTTTATTTCGCAAGCATTTACCTATTTTCCTATACCTGCATAAAAATGGTCAAAATATTTCTGCAGAAATCTGAAAAAATCTAAAGAAATCTTCAAGTATCATGGGCAACAGTGGCAAAGATCCACTAATGCACACATTTCAGATTAGTTATAATATATATTTTACTCGGATCAGTAAATACTGTGAAAATGTGTGGTTTTCCATGCAGTAGTGCTAGTTTCATTTGGTTTCTTTGGGTTTTGTTTTTTGGGGGGGTTGTGGTTTTTTTTTCTTTTGAAAGTGTTGTAAAAGAAAACAAGTAATAAAACAAAATAGTCATCCACTGAAATACATGTAATAAACAAATATTTATATGACTATGACTTCACAAGCATCAAAAGCTAGTGGCATTTCAACTAGCAAATTTCTTCTGGTGTAAGGAAAGTGGTTTTTTCATTGATTTGGAAGACATTTGAATCAATTCACATTAGTGCGGTAGGCACTGCCCTCCTAGTTTAGAAGTCCTAAATCATGGAGCCCAGGCTTTCCTTTGTAGTTTTTGCTTTAAATTGCTTTTCAGATGCACTCAACTTTCTGCATTTCTTGGAAAGGAACCCAGGAATCTCAGTAAAGGGGGTGTGATTTAAACTAGAAAACATACCTGGTATTTTTTAGTTTTTTCATTCCATTGTGTCCAGCCACCTACTCCCTATAGAATGTCTTTTCGGAGGAATGGAACCAGCAACCAGCACATTGGCCTCTGTGTGTGTGTGTATGTATATGTGTATATATGCCTTTGTGCTTTTTTGTCTGTTATAAAATAAAAGGAAGATTATTGATTTCCTCATGAGGGAACCTTGAAGATACAGGGTTAAGATTGTGAGACAACTAGACCTTGTATAAAGGGAGCTATAATAGGAAATGGCAACACATTACTAACTACAAATCTAATAAATTATACTTCCTTTCCTCTTATCTATTCTGTTTCTCTTGTGAAGTCACCTTTCTTTTAGTCCCACCTCTCAGATGTCCTTTAAATGCTTCTCATGGTGTTTTTCAATAACAATAATAATAATAATAATAATATTCTATAATAATATTAAGTACTTCTTAAATCTGTCATTATGTTTCCCACTCAGTCAACCCAACATGGTTGGTACATGCTGTTGTTATTAAAAGGGGATTTATATGTCAGAGCTTTAGAAACAAAGCCGTGAAACAGGCCTAGAGAACTTGAAATGGATTATGTTTCCATGAGGTGCATGTTCAAGACAGAACAAAACAGAGCTCTTGGGTGAGATATTTCCAGCAGTGTGTGAGGCTGGCACACTCATGATTCATTGCAGGTTTTAGAATTTTGTTCATAGAAGTAATCACTGATCCCGAAGTTCACAGCTGCACACTTCAGATAAGCTCAGCCAGTCCACAGGAGTTAAATGTGTTCTAATATTAAGAGAAAAGAAATACAAGGTGCACAAGGGACCTGATGAGATTTGTGTGTGGATCCTGAGGGAACTGGTGGATGAAGTTGCTAAGACACTCTCCAACATATTTGAGAAGCTGTGGTAGTCCAGTGAAGTTCCAACTGTTTGTGAAAGGGGAACCATACTCCCCATCTTTAAAAAGAGAAAAAAGATCTGGAGTACTATAGACCAGCAAGTTTCAAATCTGTGCCTGGCAATATGATGGAGCAGATCCTCCTGGAAAATATGCTCAAGACCGTGGAAAGGAAGGACATGATTTATGACAGCCAACACAGTTTCACTCAAGGTAAATCATACCTAACAAGCCTCATGGCGTTCTATGATGAAGTTACAGTGTTGGTGGATAAGGGAAGAGTAACTGATGTCATCTGCCTGGACTTATGCAAGCACTTGACACTGTCCCACATGACATCCTTTTCTCTAAGTTGGAGAGACATGGATTGATGGACAGACTTCCTGATAAGGAATTGGCTGGCTGATTGCACTCAATGAGTTGCTCTCAACAGCCTGAGATCAGTGACAAGTGGCATCCAAGGGGGTCAGTATTGGGACTGGCACTGTTTAACATCTTTGTCAGAGACATGGACAGTGGGATCGAGTACTCCCTCAACAAATTTGCTGACAACACCAAGCTGTTTGGTGAGGTCAACACTTTGGAGGAAAGGGATGCTATCCAGAGGAACCTCAACAGGCTTGATAGATGGGTCTGTGAGACTATGGGTCTATCTACAAGATGTTGATCATTGCACATATAAATCGTGGCAATCCCAAGCACAACTGCAAACTGAGCAGAGAATGGATTAAGAGCAGCCCTGAAGACAAGGACCTGGGGGTGCCAATGGAAACTCAAAATGAACTGGAAATGTGTGCTTGATGTACAGAAAACTAACTGGCCTGGACTGCATAAAAAAGGTGACCAGTGTATCAAGAGAGGTGATACCCCTACTCTACTCTCATGAGACCACACCTGAAGTACTGCATCCAGCTATAGTGTCTCCAGTACAAGAAAGACATGGAGCTTTTGGACCAAATCCAGAGGATAGCCATGAAGATTATCAGAGGGATGGAGTACCTCTCCTGTGAAGAGAGGCTGAGAGAGTTGGGCTTGTTCAGCCTGGAGAAGAGAAGACTATGCAAAGACCTTAGAGCAGCCTTCCAGTACCTGAAGGGGACTTACAGAAAAATTGGAGAGAAGACAGGGAGTGTAGTGATAGGACAAGGCATAATGGCTTTAAGTTGAAGGAGGGTAGATTTAGATCAGGTATTAGGAAGATACTCTTCAGTATGGTGATGGTGAGACACTGGCATGGGTTGTCCAGAGAAGCCGTGACTGGAAGTGTTCAGGTCCAAGTTGGATGGGGCTTTGGGCAACCTGGTGTAGTGGAGGATGTCCGTGCCCATGGCAGGGGGGTTGGCTAGATGATCTTTAATATCCTTTCCACCCCTAAACATTTTATGATTTTATGATTCCAGAGAAGAAAATAAGTATCTCTTCCTTTTCAGGGTGATTGTTCCTTGTATAGTCATTGAATGGGGACCTATGCGTTTGTGTGCATACCAGGCTAAAGAGAGTACCAGAAAAATATTTTTCAAGATTCAGATTAAATAAACAAGTTATGCAGTGCACACCATAAATACATCATAAAAACTCCATCTATTTTCTTTCCCCCCCTTAGTAATTTTATACAATTGTCTGAGAACACCTGTCCTTACTGAAGGAGAAAGTACCCTTGAGTCCTGCCACAATTCTTGCAAAGCTCCACGTTCCCCTTTCAGTAACTAGTTCCCATTCTGTTTTCTAAATAACTTAATTATTACTCCCAGATCATAGCAGGAATGCAGTCCTATTGCTTGACTCAATTCATTAATCCTTTGCACAAAGGCTCAATGTTTAAGATAATGATTAGGTGATACAAAAAAATTTCTCTTGTCTGTTAACAAATACTTTCCAGAATATTTTCCCTCAGTATTGGTGACTGTACAGTTTCAATCTACCAGAAAAATATGGTAAAGATAGCCATTGACAGAAACTATAGAGAGTTTATTCTTCCCAGAGAGATATATGCATTGCATCAATCTGTTACCACCATACTCTTAAAATACCACCAGAAGGCTATTGCTTCAGCAGGAGGCAATGAGCACAAACCCAAATGCATTCAATTCCAACTGAACAGAAGGAAACACCCTTTTACCTCAGAAGGTCACTGAGCACTGGCCAAGTGATGTTGAGAAGTCTCCTTGCAGACATTGCAAACCTTACTGGAAATGGTTCTGAGCAGCCTGCTATAGGTTACCCTGCCTGAACTGGTGGACTGGTCTAGATGGTTTCCAGAGGTGCCTTCCAACCTCAGCTGCTCTGTGAAGGTCTGAAAATCTTCAGAGATTCACAAACATTGTCTCTGTATCAATGTGTAGTTGGAAAAATTACTTCTGGAAAAATAAAAAAAATTATGCTCTCTTCCAATGGTCCTCACGATATTTCTCTCTACTTCCAAAGGTGCATTTTGGACAACCACAGTCCCAATGTTTATGGCAAGGGCAATGCACAGTACACTTGTTGGGATCACTCCAAATAAGAAGAGTGACAGTGCATGCACAGCCAGAGGCCACAGCTCCTCCAACAAAAGTTTACTTGCTGAAACACATCAGTGTGATTGCTTACTATCATGTCAACCAAGACTTACAGTTTGACATTGGCTGTCACACCTCAGTGATTTAGAATTGTAAATATCTTTCTCTTCCCACTTCAATATAATAAAAGAAAAAAAAAAACATTCAACAAACTGAATTCAATCACACAAAAAATTTCACCTGAAGTACATAAAAAATTAATTTAGATAATTTCTAATTACCTCTATTTTTATTCTTAGAGGAGTCTGTATTTTGCAGAATAAATTGAATAAAAAAATGTTTTTCCTCCAGTCTTAAAAAATATTTGAAATGTCACTGTACAATCATTTCCAACATTTTTTTTCCCAAAACTGCTTTGAAACAAATCATATATTGAAATGTTTCCATGACTACTTCCAATGATTCTGCAGTTCCTGAAAAAAAACAAACCAGCCTAGGACTTTGACATAGCTGCAACATAAATTTTCAAAAAAAAATTCTCCATACATTTGTTATCATCTCATGTCTTCATTTCATCTGTGAAGGGGAATAACATTTCATCTGCTGTCAGAAATTTCTTGATTTTAGTAAGCTGTGCACGTTTTGGCTGGGATAGAGTTAACTTTCCTCAGAGTAGCTAGTGTGGGGTTATGTTTTGAATTTGTGTTAAAAACAGTGTTGTTAACACAGGGATGTTTGTGTTACTGCTGAGCAGTGCTCACACAGAGTCAATGTCTTTTCTACCTCTTACACCACTCCACCAGCGAGTAGGATGGGGATGCACAAGAATTTGGGAGGGGACACTGCTGGGACAGCTGACCCCAGCTGACCAAAGGGCTATCCCATACCATATGACAACATGCTCAGCATATAAAGTTGGGGAAGAAGTAGTGAGAGGGGGATGTTCCGAGTGATGGTGTTTGTCTTCCCAAGTCACTGTTTCACATGATGGAGCCCTGCTTTCCTGGAGATGGCTGGACACCTGCCTGCCCATGGGAAATGGTGAATAGATACTTCATTTGGTTTTGCTTCCATGTGCAGCTTTTGTTCTACTTATTAAACTCTCTTTATGTCAACTCAATTTACCCTTCTTATCATCTCCCCCATCCCATCCCACTGGTAGTAATGAAAAAAAGCAGCTGGTTGATGCTTAGTTAGAATTAAACCATGACTTAAGCAGAATCATAGGTTTAACTCTTAAAGGCAGATGATGCCCTTGTCCGCTTCTCCTGAGAAGGTGTGATGGATACCACTCCCTACAAATTACCTCCATCTTTCAAGGGATGTAACATTATCACATTCTTAGGTGTTACCTCTAATATCCGTTTTTTGTAGTACTATCTCAGTAGCTCCCTCATCTGGACAAGTGGATGAGGGTGCTCAAATATCTGTTTGAAGTGCTTAAAGAATTACACATGAAAAGCACGTGGAAAGGGAGATACCCTCCTTGCTAGAATTCAAACAACTAAGGGAAGCTTTTCATTCTTTATTTGCAAATTCAATTCTAAAACTTCTTGCATTTAGATTACAGAAATCAAATCACACCTATCAGAAACTTCAAAGTTCCATATATTTGAATTTATCCATTAGCTTGGTAAGGAATATTCTGCAGAGTTAGCTTTCATTTCATTCCAAACTGCAAATCTTGTTAGCTACAATTTTTTGATGTGACTTTATCCTTCATTTGTATTTTTTTGTTGTTTGTGGGTTTTTGTTGTTGTTTGGTTGGTTTTGTTGTTTTTTTTTTTTTACTTTACCTCTTTATTTCAAAGCATCTCGCTCTCTTCTAATTTATGTATAGTTGTGCCCAGCCTCAAAACGTCATTAAGTTGATAGGTCAAACTTTAAATTACCTTTGTCAAATAAAAGTGTAATTTAGATCCAATAAAACAGTTATTACCACTTTTAATTGGGAAAAGTAGTAGTCAGGTCTGTCTGAAAGACATTTCTAGACATAACCATGCACAGAGCCAACCTACATGTTTTTTCATTCAAGTAGTCACTGATTATTGCAGTGGTTTTATTCAAATTCAGCTGAGGGTGCATTTGTCTGTCAGCAGAGCAAACCTCAATTAAAGAAAGATATTTGGAAATTATACTTTCAAGTGTTCAGCAGATCTTGAGTTTTAGTTGATTGTAATGGTGCTGTCTCAGATTTAATAAGATGCGTTCCTGCGACACCCAAGATCACTCAGTTGGGTTGGAGTCTAATATTGATCAGTCTAAAAGCAATTGATTTTTTTTTCCCTCCAGTTGGTTAGTCAAACCTGTCAGTCCCTGAGTAAAAACATATTATCTGTTCATATCTGTCAGTTTAACAAGAAAACACAAGCACAATTTTCAGTCATTGTTGAAAAGGAAGATACAACTGGAATGGCAAATTTAAGTTCCATGTGGTACAGAAGATATAGGATATAACTGCATATACAGGAAATAACGAAGGATATAACTGGAATTTGCAAAACCTCTGCACTTATTAAGTCCACTTCTTCTGAGTGGTACTGCTCCTCTCCATCGCATCAGCAGTAAATACACTGACTATTTACCAGGGAAGCTAAGAGGAATATCACGGAAATTACAATAATTTATAAAGTGATGCAGGGGTTTTTTTACAGATTAGTCCAAATCACAAGAGCACAGATTTTAGGGTAGGCAGCTGTAACGGGTTTGGGAGTGGAACAGCAGTGGCAGAGGAGAATCAGGCCTGTGGCATGCACTAGTCTGTGGTTTTGATTGCTTTTCCTACATGCAATGTCTTTTTGACATGAAAATACACATGTTCATAGCTGCAAAACAAGGATACTTTCTTTCATCAGAAAACAAAATGGCTAAACAGAGAACATCAGTATGAAAATAAATAGGATTCTACCTGAAAGGAAATACATATCTAATGTTAAAAAATTGAAATATTTACCTAAAAGATATGAAGGCTAATTGTTCTGTTTAAGAATGCTATCTGGAGTTGTCTTTGAGGTTCTGAAGGATGCATGATAACCCATCCTTATATCAAAAAGTATTATATCAATTGGCTACTTTGCTTTTGCCTGCACATCTTCTGTGTAGAGAGACAGATAGGTAGCTGCCATGGGTTTGCAGCAGCTCAGCCCCACACAGCTCCACCTTCATTGTCCTCAGTGGGATGAGAAAGAGAATCAGAAGAAATTCAGAAACCCTCATCTTTTGTACTAAGACAGTTTAATAGGTAAAGCAAAGTTGTGCTTGTAAGCAAAGCAAAACAAGGAATTGATTCACCACTTCCCTTAGGTAAGCAGGTGTTCAGTCAGCTCCAGGAAAGAATTGCTCCATCACATCTAGTGAGTGCTTGGGAAGTCAAGAGCTATCTCTATGAACATCAATCCCTCTCCTCCTCTTTCCCCATGCTGAGCATGCTGTCATATAGTATGGGATATCCCTTTGGTCAGTTGGGGTCAGCTGTCCTGGCTGTGTGTCCTCCCAACTCTTTGTGAACCCCCATCCTACTCACAGGTGGGATAGGGTGAGGAGCAGAAAAGGCTTTGACTTTGTGAGAGCACTGCTCAGCAGTAGCACAAACATCCCTGTGTTATCAGCACTGTTTTCAACACACATCCAAATCACAGCCCCATGCTAGCAACTCTGAAGGAAATTAACTCTATCCCAGCCAAATCCAGCACACTAGCTCTATGCATACATATGTATGTAGACATATGTATATAGAGACATATGTGTGTGTATACGGAGAGAGAGTGCACTTTGCAAAGTTAAGTTTTCAGAGGAAGGAGTGGTAAATGTCAGTATTTTCTAAATCTTGGGATTTTTTAAATATCTTTAGTTACCAGGTATTCTTGTTATCTCATATTTTCCATACAGCTGCTTCTTAAAGTATTAGAGTGGCAGTTTTATGTGCTATAGCAGGTCGTCTGTAATGGGAAGTGATCAGCTCACCTCTTTAATTGCTTTTCTAGAGCTCGAGGCGTAGATTTGCCATGAACCTTTAATCGTCTCTCATACACCACCTACAATGTCTTGTCTCCTGCTCTGTTCCTATGGCACAGGTACAATTAATTCCCTGTAATATGTGGCAACATCTGCTTGGCTCCACAGTCTTATGGGCTGGACACAATGAATCAGCAACAAGCAGAATTTTGCCCCAGCAGTCTAGAATAAATTGCTTTTTTAAAGTTAAATTCCATGCTGCCCTCTTACCTAACACAGGCCCTGGTTTTGGGCAGGTCCCCTTTCATGGAACCACTTTCAGCCCAAGCACTTTTTACATCTGCCCCTGTATTTGTTGAACATGAAATCAAGTATTTAAAGGGGCTTCCTTCTTGTTTTGTAGATAATATGTAGTCATCAATTTGTATCTATATTTGTATTTAATAGATTTTTTCTTGCTATTTGTTGAATCATTTTTTAACTATTTATGTTTTTAGCATCTTAGGCTATGTCAGTGGTACAAAACTAAACAGAGCCAGGAAATATACCCAAAATTGGAACTAGATACTCTGTTAAACTGTTGTAACAGTCCCTAGCACAGTTTTGGCTTGTACCAATCAGAGCTCTTTCAAATAATTCCCAGGCATAATTTGGGAGTTAGACACAAGCTAGGACCATTCCCAATAGGTAGTTTGGATGCAGTTACTCCGTCTTGGAGGCTACAAGAGTTTAGTGCGAATACTAGCTGTTCCTTCCCAGTCACCCCCAGTGCCAGGAAATTATGGTCTAAGTATATCTCTATCTAGCACACCTAGTCTGAGCATCCTAACATAGCAAGAGATTCTACAGTTTACTCTTCTTCTAAAAGAAAATTTTCAAACTGTTTCAAGTCTACCACGACATTGGGTTGTTTTTTCATTTCATATAATTTATTTATCTACCTTGTTCATGTAATTGCTAAGCCACAAAACCAGAAGTATAAAATAGCTGCAGTATTAAGAAATAAACTAATGGCCAGATTTGAGACTAATGTAGCAGAAAACTGAAGCCAGATGAAGTATCCTTACTTAAACAAGGTGATTTACTAAATTATTATTGTTAGCAATAATGTATTGAAAAAGTGTTGAGATGTGGAGCATATCAGGATAAACAATAAAATTTATTAAAGGACATTGTAATTGCCTGGAAAGCAGAGTGTGTCTTTAAAAAGACTGCTAGCATATTGCTAGATCTGATAATTCAGTTAGGAAATATTGGGACATTTTATTCAAAATATGCTTTCTGAAATTCAGCCTTCAGATATATTAATTTGGAGGATAGCCAGGCTCTCTGATCCTATTAACCACATTTGAAAACCCTCATATGACTGGAAAAAATATAATATCCATACCATGTTTCAGAATAATAATAAGGGGACTCTGTGAGTAATTCACCATCAAAAAATTATAAAGTCTTCTATCACTGGACCAGTACATGTCAGGGGACAGGGATAGCTTAGGAACTTTAGCCTCATCAACTCTGAGCATTCCACACTGTCCCACAGCTGGGACTTCGATGCACTCAGAAGCTTTGATCCAAGACCTCTTTATTGATAGTTATGTGATGTACTCTCAGCATAGGAATTTTGCTTGTACTGCTGAGGTGTCACCAGTTGCCCACTATGCACAAAATTCACACCTCCACATTATATAAAATGACTTCCAAAAGCCTGTCCAAAGTTTGGATGAGAATGGTGACAAACCCACACATTTATCACAGCACTACGCTCATTACAGGGCTTTCCTTCTATTATTCTGCTCTGTGTAGAGATAAGAGATGGTATTTTTTTATTAGATTTGAATCATAGAAAGAAATAAGGATCAATCTTTCCAAGTATAATAATCTTAATTGCAGTTCTCACCTCTAATTTCCACTAGAGTAAGGTCAAAGTTTATAGTAGCCTGTATCTTAGGCCAGAAAATGCCAATAGATATCAGTTTCCTGTATGTTACAAATAATCACATCACCTTTCTGTTCAGCCAAATAGCATTTATGTGGCTCATATGTGGCTTGATTTAGAAGATCAAGATCATAGAATCATAGAATGATTAGAGTTTTGGAAAGATCCAAAAAAGCATCCAGTCTTTATAGGGGGGCATACAGATCCAAGAACTCACCGTGCTTATCACTCAAATTTTTGATTTCTTAAAATTTTATTTCTAGTTTGGATATGTCTGGCTCTTGACTGGTTTCAGATTTTAGCCAAGCATCTCTATGACTCCATTTCAGCATGCTGACTTTGCCTCTTGACTGACAATGGTTAGCTGGAATATAAAAGAAAGACCCTGACCCTCTGATTTCAGCAGGACTGAGTGGAAGTAGAAACTGAGCTGTTTAAAATTAAAAAGAACAAAAAATAAAAAGGAGTTCACCCATTTGAGCACAAATATCTTCAATAATTAGCAATAACAGCAAGGGGAATACAATTGCAGGCAGACCAAATTGCTTTTTATTTAAATGTTCTCTTTTTAAAATGTATCCCAGTGTGAAAGTCCCTCTTTAAATTAGTGAGAGCATGCATAATCTCAATGTCTCCACTGGGGGTTGTAGGAATATATGTTCTCTCACTTGCTTAGTTGCACATTTAGGGGATTAGAACAAAATTATACAGCCCTGGGTACTTTATAATGACAGATATCAATAGTAATTTAGCTAATTGAGTGTATTCCAGCTTTATTTTAATTTACTGGTGTTTTTCACTTTATTCTTTGTTACTTAGTTCTGCCTTAGTATTCTATTACAACTGTAAGTCTTGACCCTGCAAACTCTTGCTTATAGAAATAGACTTTTCTTGCCATATGAGGAAGAAGTTTTACAAGTAGATCTGTAACCATTAGAGAACACTTAAGAAACAAGGGCAAAGAAATGCCTATATCAGTTTCTAAAACTTTTTTAATCTACCAAGAAAATAAATCCAAGAAACATTTCTGTAAAGAAAAGGAAGGTTTTAAAACATAGGCAGTTTCGGGTTTGTTCATCTCATTCAACTCTGCACTCTGCTTTCCTGTATAATAGAAAATTAAACATCCTGAGTGAGAATATCATTGAAATTCCAGATTTGTCAACAGCTGGAGAAATGTACTCCTTTTTGAAATTTACTATTTTTTGCCAAGCTTTGATGAAAACAAAAAGGTCACCCTGCTTGGGGAACTTTTTCATGGTTCACTGAATATTCTGAATATTCTAAATAAACTCATCTGATGATAATGATAAAATCTAGTCAAAGCCACCACAGGTTTGTAGGACAAGATGAAGGTTGATAAAACAAATCATAATCTTTATAGAGTATTTTATGGAAGGATTGGCTACTGTAATTCTCATAGTCTGTGAGAAAGACTGTTCCTTGTAGCTAACATTACTGCAATGTTTTTATAGTTCACAACTGTTAGTTTTTACCACAATAAAGCATTATTTTGGCTGGAATAGAATTAGTTTTCTTCAGAGTATCTATAATGAGGTTGTGTTGTGGATTTGAGCCTAAGGCATTGTTGACAACATATGGATGTTTTAGCTGTTGCTAAGCAGTGCTCTCACAGTCAAAACCTTGTCTGCTCTTCACCCCACCCCAGCAGTGAGTAGGATGGGGGTTCACAAGGAGTTGGGAGGACACACAGCCAGGACAGCTGACTCCAACTGACCAAAGGGATATCCCATACTATATGACAGCATGCTTAGCATATAAAGCTGGGGGGAAGAAGAGGAGAGGGAGGGATGTTTGAGCAATGACCTTTGTCTTCCTTCCCAAGCACTCACTAGATGTGACAGAGCAATTCTTTCCTGGAGCTGGCTGAACACCTGCTTGCTCATGGGAAGTGGTGAATCAATTCCTTGTTTTGCTTTGCTTACATGCACAACTTCACGTTACCTATTAAACTGGCTTTAACTAAACCCCCAATTTTCCATGCTTTTACTCTTCATATACTCTTCCCCATCCAACTGGTGGGGAGTGAGCAAGCAACTGCATGTTGAGCTGCACACCAGGATTAAACCAAACACAAATCTGTGAATTATCAACTTTATGTAGTACATGGAGAACTAAAGCAAGCAGAGCAAGCAGACCTGGTGAACATCACCAAGCAAGTCTATGGCCCCACATGGAATGGAAGATCTCTCTTGCCATAGGCTAGAAAGCAACCCTTCTTCCAATCTCCTATAATCTCTACTACTTTCATTTTCAAATTACACCAAGACAAAATACCCCATTAAAAATTATAGAATTCCCTTGAGGATTGAGAAGGATGTAGGTCAGTCTCCCCACAGACAGCAAACAGCCAAATTGCACCTGGAATTCTGGATGTACCCTCTGCAATAAATATTCAGCTATTTATTTTTGAGAGTGGGAGACATCTTCTTGTGATTAAATTGCTTCCCATTCAAAATATAACTGTATTATTCCCTATTTCAAAAATATAGCTGTAAATATGCTTTTATAGTCCAGTTTGCTTGTTTTGTTTGCTCTCTTGACAAGTCCTTCCAGGCCTGACATCCCCATCACAGCCATTATACTTCCATGAAACTATATAAAGTCACATCAGCTGCATCATCCTTTCAAGACCCTTCCACCAGTCTGTGACTGCTGGAGTGGAAGACACTGAACATATTCCTGATGTGATTGCCCATGGTCATGTTAGTCTATAAAGTGCAGGCTGCTGAAGCAGGCTGAAAAGGAGGACAAGAACATGATTTTTAAATATGTTACTCTCTAACACTGCAATATTGCTTTATTGGTATTGCATATTCCAAAGTCAGATGCAAGTCAGACTCTCAATTCTGCTTAAAGCCAGATTGGGACTGAGATTTTATAAATGTGCTTACAGTTTTAGACCACTGAAGGCCAAGCATATCATTGGTCATGGACAGTAAAATTAAAGTAACTTTAGAGATATGTGCTGTCTATAAAAAGCAATTACTGAAACTACATTTATTCTACAACTTTTTAGTACAAGGATAAAAATAAATACCACATGATAAGAACATGCAAAATGGAAATTTTCACAATGAGCTCATAGAGCTGACAATATTAGAAACATAGTTCATTTTGCCCTGGCAGATTCAGGACACAGAATGGGACTTTATCAAAGTTTTATAAAAATCTTTTAAATACAGCTTCCCCTGTATCTTACTGAACTCCTGAGGATAATTACTTTCATAACTGACTTAGAATAGTTAACACGCCAACAATCTGAATGGCTGACACCACAATTAATTTCACCCATCTAACATTGAAAGCATCTGGGGGGAGGGCGGGTGGGTGGGAAGAATTTAAAACAGCAAATTTATCCAAAAAGAATAACATTTCTCATCTCCTGACATGGACTATGCTGAAAGGAAAAACATGAAGTAGATATACATTGATACCCAGACTTTCTTTAGTTGCAGGGTGAAAAGTTGGCATAGCCTTATAAACTGTAGCCTTGTCGTGCACTGAGAAGCCTGACCCTCAAATCCATGGGAACCCTGTGCAGTGAAGGGATGTAGTTTATCCATCTATAAGCTCTAATAAGTCAGTACAGGATTTTTCCCTACAGTATATTCTCGAGTGCTTTATCCAGTCTAGTATTAAATTATTCAAGTGATGGGCTTCCAATACTTCCTCGGGGAGATTACTACACACTAATAGACCTCACAGGAAGTTTTTCTGATGTAAAGTCTGCATTTTTCTTAGCTTTTTCTTAGCTCATTTTCATTCTGTTATTCCTAGTTATGTTCCCTTGGACCTCTCTAAACAAATCCTATGCCTCCTAGGTGTTTACACAGTTCAAATACTTGTAGACAGATACTGCATCCTCTAGTAGTCATTGTCTGGCCAGTGGTTCACACTTTTTTTTTTTTTTTGCCTTTCTTCATAACCCATCTTTTCCATCACTTCCTCAGTGTATTTTTCCGTTGAGTCCCTTGTCATGATAATTAGTTATAGATTGGTAGGTTATCAGGAATCTTGAAATCACATTCTTAAATAGGCAAAATATGTGGATTATGAACATAAAACACTTAGCTCTTATGTCTTCTCATACTCAATTTATCACCCAACACCAAGGATGATTTGAAAAATAGCATAGCTAAAACCAAACCAATGGTTGAAAACTGAAGTCCTAGTTTGGAGTACGTGATCTAATGACTCTTCTTTAACGTCAATCTTATTAATTTTGTATTAACAAGCACGTCAACAAGTTATTTAGCCACGTTGTAGATATCAGTCGTTCATGCTGAATGGGAGCATATGATGTGACTAAAAGGCACCTGAAATATGAAATATTGCTGAAGGTTATCCTCTGAGGCAGGTGCTTGTACAGGGCTGACCTACATAGAATCATAGAATCATAGAATTTTTTAGGCTGGAAATGACCCCTAAGATCATCCAGTCCAACCATTAACCTACCGCCACCAAGTCTACCCTTAGACCATATTCCAGTCTTGTGCACTACTGAATTCCAGATAATCCTTCCAACTTTTTAAGAGCTTGATGAGATGAAAATTATAACAAAAATTGAAATTTATTATGATCAATGCAAAACAACTAAAATGTTGCAGCTCTGTCTACAGACATCAGAAGCGTACTTTCGTTAACAGGAATATTTGGGAATAATTATGCTGATTTTAATTTCCTTTCAGTGTAAGCTTTTATAAGCTACTCAATTAACAACTCCCCAACAGCATCTTCCAGCTTAGTAAGTTAGTTGAGCATAATAGGGAGAATTTTATTATTTAATTAAAACCATTCAAAGGAGAAATTATTCATTTTAATAACAAGCAACATAGAATTTTAAAGGAAATATTGTAATGGTTTTTCACTTTAGATTTTTCCATTTTTTTACTAAATTTTAGTTTATATTATTTAGCTGTATATCTTAGAAATATATTGTCAGTGCAATAAAAAAGGCCCTGAAAACTATGTGTGTGGAAATTTAGGTTCAACGTAGATTTTCATATTTCTATTTTGGGAGCAAATTTTAATGAAAAGTATATTTTCATTGACAATGAAGAACATTCAAATGATTTAGATTCAGACCTTCAGATCAAGCATTTAATTTAGTATAAGTGTGCAGGTTACCTGCATAATTGCTTTCAGATACTTAAGGCCTTGGTCATTCTTCAATGTTAAGCATTGATATGCAGTGAAGAAAACTGTTCTGGTTTAGGTACTTCTAAAACATTTGCAAATAACTGTAATAAATCTGATCTTCATATCTGGGATTATTTTATTATTCTAGAACCAGTGTATACAGACTCTAGGTGGTATAACCTGAAGTCAGTTTGAATTTAACTATCCATTTAATCACCTAATTCTTAGGGCCAGGGGAAGTTAGAAGTCAAAAAAGTTTAGGACTATCGCCTTTCTTGTACCACTCCTGAAATACACCCTAACTTTTCAACATTTAGCAGGTCAAGATCCATGGTGGCTTGCTGTACTTTTAAAATCTACTTCCTGTCCTCCTTTAAAGGTAATAAGAACAGAAAAGATCAGACAAAAACCATCTGATCTTTGTCTACGGTGACAGTACTTTTTGGTAAAAGCACTTGCTGCTATCCATTATTTTAAACTTTTCTCTCATACTTCCTTGAGGTATTCAATTTCTTCAAGGAAGTCCACACTCTAAGTACAGGAACATGTGAGCTAAATTTTTTTTCTGACTAATATCCTGGCTGCACCACCACCTGCACATAGCCGAAATTAAAACACCAACTGCCACTTAAGTGTGCACAAGAAATAGATGACTTTTGTCTAACTCAAATAAAAATATTATTTATGTTGTACTTTGGAAATTACTTGGTGGTAGCATTGTAAACAGCTGTGTTCCCCCTCTTACTAAAACTCATCAATTAGAATGTTTTACTTACTTTTTTTTTTTCCAACTTTTTTTTCTTTTTCCCCTACACAGGAATGATTGAAAGAGGGGAAAAATGCCAAGTCAATGCAGCCTGTTATGAAACTTCAACAGTTTGCATTCTCTCCAATTAACTAAAAGGATTATAAGCACCACACACTGCTCTGTGCACCCACATCCTTCTGTGAGCACCTGCTAGCTGATGGGGGCTTTTCCCACTCAGGTTTGACTGTCAAGGAGAAAGCTAGCAATGTTAAAAGGTTCCCTGGGAACTAAATTCTCATTTTACTTTATTTGTCTTTTTTGTCACAACAGCTGAAAACTAAATAAAGTAGCTGCTCTTAAGTAGCTGTTGCATAAAAGACCAGACTGATGGTTTATTTAAAACTGCAGATCATCTTCAATAGTCTCTAGCAGCAGCTGTTTCAAAGGCAAGTGCCAAGACCTTTCCAGTAGTTTATGGGATAGCCTTTCATGGAGTTATTTCACAAAAATATCAGGTGTTTCATATGATAGAAATACAATACCTGCATGTCTGTGCACACACCTGATTTTTAAATAATCTGTACTAATATTCTCCTTTCTTTCTTCCTTGTTTGCTTCNNNNTTCCTTCCTTCCTTCCTTCCTTCCTTCCTTCCTTCCTTCCTTCCTTCCTTCCTTCCTTCCTGTCTGGCCCTCAACTGCGTCCAGGAGTCCAGCAGCATGAACTCTTTAAAATGCAGTGCAGTATGAGGCTGCAGATAAGTGTTGAAGTGGGGATACGATTTAATGGTACAGTTCTAGTCTGCTCATTTAGGATGATTTTTTTTCTGCCAAACACTCACCTAAGTTCATCTGGAATGATGATTTAATGCTGTGAATGCTTTCACATCCACCAATAAAAGAAACATACTCATTAGACACAAGTTCTGTAGATTTTCACACTCTCGTTAATTAGCACAGAGGTCAATTTGATGGATGAGAAGGAGAAATTGTATTAGGTCTCAGCACCCACCATCAGAAAAAATGAGAACTGAAGATTCAAAGGTACATTTTTAGTTTAATTGCATATCATGTTTAAATAACAGAAAACTGTTGATTAGCAGCAGTTCCTTTTAAATCACTTGACCCATAACTTTGCACGCTACAACCCTATTCTTGCAAGGGTAAGGCCACTTCAGACATGAATAAAGATGTATAGACCAGGCCAAAAGAACATAAAGGACAAGAAAGCTCATGAACCCTCTCCTAGACAAACTCTGAACTTTTCAGCTGCACATCACAGGCCACATACATCTGACATTGTCATTTCTATCCATTGGCAGAATAACAGAACCTGGTAGCACCAAACAATGACATTGCCCAAGGGCAGGGGAAGAGTCAGTCAAGGACTCAGAATCTAATTGGGAAATGATATAAGTAGCTGGAGAGCAAAGAGAGAAAAGGTGAGGGTCATAGGGCCAGAAGCATTAAGTCACAGACTAACAGTATGTATAGATCTGATTTCAGAGTGACCTCGTACATAAGCATACATTTTCTTTGGTCATGACTGATCATAAACATCAAGTCTGTCATGAGGGATTTGAATGATTTTGCAACAGCTTTTGTGGATTGGTCCTTGCTTCATTATTCTGGCTATATATTTATTAAAAATAAAAGGGCAGTGGGGGAATAATAAATTCAAGAGCATGATAAAAACCCCGTTAAGTGCTTACGTACCCATGTGCATGCCAGAAAAAACCTCCCGTGCCACAGCAAGGCAGATGTGTGTTGACAGTACCAGTCATGCTCTTGCATATGCTGCGGTGCCAACTTCTGTGTCGCAATCTTGGAAATAACAAGCCAACTCAGTAAAAAGCGCAGTTCTGCTTTACTAGAAACAGAGTCGACAGAATTTCCTCCAGACTATGCCTCCCAACAGTAACATCTTCTGAAAAAGACTGTAAAGAAATATAATTCGACACCATTCATAAAAGCTATAAATCCCACATGATCTCTTGTGACAGCAGACAAGATATGAACTCCAATTCTAAATAATGTGTTGATCAATAATACCATTAATACTTTAAGTATCAAAGAATTAAAATAATAAGTATTCTACATAGTATTGCACAAACCATCCTGTTATCTTTGACACTTACTCTAATACCACCACTTCAAGCACTTTGAAATTATATGCATTGCAACAAAACCCAAATGTACAATAAAACTGGCATATGATAACTTTATTCCCCCTACAGCAACTGAGATATTAAACTTATTACACTTAATGTCAATGAATCCTATCGTGATTTTGCAGAGCTGGGTCTATTCAGCTTGGA
>VXBZ01004518.1:351732-376827 GCA_013399135.1 Heliornis fulica | reverse complement strand
CAGCTTTCAGTGCTTCAAACAGACCTTCCTTGTTAGCAAGAACAAGATCCAGCAGCGTTCCTCTTCTAGTGGGTTCATTCACCATTTGCATCAGGAAGTTGCCATTGATGAACTGGAGGAACCTCCTGGACTGTGAGTGGGTGGCCGTGTAAGCATTCCAGCAAATATCTGGGTAGTTAAAATCCCCCATAAGAACCAGGGCCTGTGATTGCGAGACTCCTCTCAGCTGCCTGTAGAAAGCCTCATCATCTTCCTCCTCTTGATCAGGAGGCCCATGACAGACACCCACAACAGTATCCCCTGTGCCAGCCTGTCCTTTAATTCTCACCTTTGAACTGGTTCATTGTCCTCTCCTAAATACAGCTCAATACAATCGAGCTGCTCTTTCACATAAAGAGCCACTCCACCTCCTCCCCTTGTTGGCCTGTTTTTCCTCAAAAGGACACAGCCATCCATGGCCACGTTCCAGTTATGCGAACTGTCCCACCAAGTTTCCGTAACTGGTAGTAGGTGCTACCCCCTGGCCACACACAGACTTCTAACTCCTCCTGTTTGTTCCCAAGTGTGTGCATGGGTGTACAGGAATTTTAGGGAGCAAACCTACTCAAAAAAATCTCTGATGACAGGCACTCCACAAGCAATGTAGGTAGCCTGTTCTTAGCTGTAATAAAAGAGTGTTCCTGAGATATAACATAAATCTTTCCTGCAGATGATTATTTTCGTTTTGCTTTTGGTGGCAACACTGAGAACAAATGATTGTTCTCCTTGCAACAATTTGTATATAGGAAGACTGTTATTATGTCACCTCAAGGTTCTTTTTTCAAGACTAAATAAGAAAGGCTTTTTTTTTCATTCAGCCTTTGCTCAGTGGCCATTTTCCCACATCTATTAACCTTTTGTTGCTTCTATCTCATCTTGTTCTTCCCATAGAACTTAAAATTACATTCAGTAATCCTGTCAAGGCTTCACAAATGCTGACTAGAGTGAAATAGTTACTCTGTATGTTTCAGGACTCATATATTTTAAATTGTCCTTTTTCTGCTGGTTTTGCAACATTGACTAATGTTCCATTTGCAACCCACTGTAATCCTGAGACCCTTTTGCAGTATATCTGCCTCATGAGCCATTCTGCATTTTGCCGTTTCCTTTTCCTTTTGCAGTTTGCATCTATCTTTGATACATTCTATTTTACTGCTTTGTATGATTTCTCCAATTTATCAAAATCATGCTAGATATTGTTCTACCTTCCAGAATATCTGAAGCCGTCCTGGTAAATGTTATCCACAAATACTAGTTCTTCAACTGTAAATGCAAATATTGCATAATGCTGCTCCCAAGTATTTCAGTTTGATGGCAAACATATGCTAAGATATCTCTAAGTGATTCAACTGATTTTACAGTAATTTCCAGTGAGAACATATTACCATACTTCTGACAGTGTCATATGGAATCGTCACATGTCATCAAAGAAAAAAAACTAAATACTTCCCTGTTACCCACTTATTTGTGCTGGAAGGATATCAGATTTTCCTGTTGTGATTTGTAATTCTGTTGTGGGTTCAGTAATTTTATAGTGGTTGCACTGAATCAACCTATTACTCAGACAAAATCACAGATTATTTATTGCAATATCATTCTATGTATCAGCTAGGCAGATGATACATAACATTCTCTTTTAGTTTATTAGCTGTGTTTTTCTATTAGATGTCCTCTCTGCCTTTGTTTGTTCTCAAAAGTTCTCAAAGGTGACTGCTCACAGTTCAGTTTCAGTACATAAATTAGGGAAAAACATCATCTTGCTGATTCAAACAGATCTGGTTCATCTAATAGCTTTTCTGTCTGTTAACCAATTCTGTCTTACAGTTCTAGCACTTAGTTACTAATATTAATTATGTTAAGCTTCTGGCCACAATTAACCTTATTGGTGAAGAATGAAGAAAAAATATATTCATCCGTTATTTGGTCCTCCTTACTGTTCAGTAATAGATATGTGCTATCTTTCATCTTTATTTTAATGAATTTGTGGAACATTTTCATATTTCTTTTTATGTAAGTTGCAGCCTTTCTAACTTTGTTCACACATATTTTCATCTGTATTTCTGGAGTAACACATTACCTACCCATTTACTGTAGTACCCTGTCCTGGTTCCAGCCAGGCCAGAGCTGACTCACCAGCACAGGTGAGCTGGGTTGGCCCAGGCTGTTTCCACACCCCCTGACATCAATCCAGCCCCTATAAAAGGGGTGGTTGGGCAGAAGCATATGTCAGTGCAGTCAGTTCTTGTGTTGGTACAGTGGTCTGTGTTAGTCTCTTGTCAGTACTTGGTGTTATTGCTGGATGTGTCTGTTTGTTTTCCCCTCTGTGTGCTCATAAGTAAACTGTCTTTTTCCAACCCACAGGGTCTTGGTCTGTATTTCTCCTCACTAGAGGAGAGAGTGAGCAGCTCATGGAGCTCAGCCACTGCCTGGGGCTGAAACATCAAATCCATTTCACTATTAACTTGAATGAAGAGGGGATTCAATCCTAAAATAGGTTCAATCGGACCTTTCTGGCAGAGCAGTATCATGTATCAAATCCTAACCCACCACAAGAATGAAGTGGAGCTGTGGTGGGTTGACCCAGGCTGGATCCCAGATGCCCACCAAAGCTGATTTATCACTGCCCTCCTCAGCTGGACAGGGGAGAGAAAGGCTCGTGGCTTGAGATAAGGACAGAGAGATCATTCACCAATTACTACTGCAGGCAAAACAGAACTGACTTGGGGAAATTAATTTAGTTTATTGCCAATCAAAACAGAGTAGGGTAATGAGAAATAAAAAACATATAATAAAACACCTTCCCCTAACCCTCTGTCTTTCCTGGGCTCAACTTTAATCCTGATTTCCTCTACCTCTCCCCTCAGAAGCAGAGAAGGACAAGGAATGGGGGCTGCGGTCAGTTCATCACATGTTGTCTCTGCTGCTCCTTCCTCCTCAGGGGCAGGACTCCTGCTCACACTCTTCCCCTACTCCAGCCTGGGGTTCCTCTCACAGGAGACAGTCCTCCATGAACTGTTCCAACATGAGTACTTCCCATGGGCTGCAGTTCTTCACAAACTGCTCCAGCCTATCTCTCTTCCATTGAGTGCAATCCTTCAGAGCCACACTGCTCCAGTGTATTGGTCTCCCAGCATATTGTACTTCCCCACAGGGTCACAATTCTGTTGGCAAACGTGTTCCAATGTGGGCTCCTCTCTCCATGGGGCCAAAGGTCCTGCCAGGAGCCTGCTCCAGCATTGGCTTCCCCTGGCATCACAGTCTCCTTCAGGTGCATCCATGTTCTTTAGTGTGGGGTTCTGTTCCACAGCATTTTTTTTTCCTTTCTTTATTATGTTATCCCAGAGGCATTACCACTGTCACTGGTTGGCTTGGTGGGTCCATCCTGGAAACAGCTGGCACTGTCTCTGTCAGACATGGGGGCAGAAGGTACCCTTTAGCCTTTCCTGCTACCACAACCTTGCCAGGCAAGCCCTGTGCAGAGCATAGTCATGTTAGTGCAGCATTCCACCTGTCTAACATGGACTGCCCTCAGTGGGGAACTGATTTGTTTGTGTCTCTGTAGGGAGCTACTCTAGCCAACAATATTTTATTTTTTCAGAACAAGTTATTCTGAACTAACTAAATTTATTCACAGCTAATCTCTGAAAGCAGTGCCACTGAGTAGCATATCCTCAATATATCCTAAATAATCATTTATAACCTTAAAAAAACTTCATGCCTATGATAAATACCCTCTACTATTTACAGTCATGGTTTACTGCATATTATTTTCAAATGATTTTTTTTTTCCTCACTGGAATATACAGATTTAAGATCAGTGCTCATGAAGCACAAAGCTGCAACGTTCCAGAAATATTTGCATTTAATGTTTTCTGCCAGCAGGATAGTCTGGTTAAATCATTACATTTTACTTTATGCAATTGATAACGTGACAATAGTTACCCACAGGACAATGCAAGTGCTTTATAGAAGATTTCTGTAGAGCTTCCATGAAGGTTTTGTTAATATAATCTCCTGTCTATTGAAAAATAAAATGAAAGCTTTAGCTTTTCAGTATGACCATGATGAACTAAAAAAACATAGATATTATAGGTCTGTAAATCTTTGTCAATTCTGCATGCATTTTGAAAAAAAAAAAATAATGGAAGGTTTGAGACAGAGGAAGTTGAAAGAGACCTAGTATTCACTGAAATTTAAAAATTTCTCATCAGCTCTACTTTAACTTACCTGATCAGGCCAGTTTCTTTCTTGGTTTGATTATTTTAATCCTTAAATTTTCTCTGTTTGTGGACAGAATCAGATAGGCACACATTAAAGAAGGTGGAACCCAGGCCATCCACATGCTGCCATAAGAAAGCACATTGTACAGGTCCAGCCTCACTGAGAAGCACCACACCTCTTGGACTCCATCACTAGTTTGTGAAGAAAAAAAGAAGTATTTGCAGTCCTATCTACTACAAATATGGCAATTACTTCACAGGATCAGCTAACTTTCAGTAAACCCTTTTGAGACAGTAATATTTAAATACAAATCTTTATTTATTTACACTGGTGCTACTGGGAATAAAAGCTACATGTAGAGTCCAGCTCCATAGCTATTACGAATTTGCACAACCCCAGTGGCTCCAAGAGCTAAATGTGTTTATGACAATCATGATAATGCAATAATAAGAACAAAAGACAATTGGTATACTTTTAATTAACCATGTCATATAAGGAAGCAGACAGTTAACATTTTCTGCCCCAGTTCTGCACTTCAGTATAAAACATGGTACCCGAGGGTTAATACAAAGATGAAAGAATAAAGTTTCCCCTCCTAAATTCTAATTACCCTAGGGCTTTGGCACAACCACGATCTATTTGTCATTTCATTGTATCTTTATCCTTATCAACCTGCAAACAGCATCAGAATGCTATACATACACATGATGGATTATTGCTATTATGCTCATGAGAACGGCAGGCATGAAGTATGAGAACAGAGTTCAGCCAGCAAGTATGGTATAAATTATGTATAAGTAGCTTTTAGTGTCGAGCACTTTGAAAAGTTCAGTAAGTGCACGTAACTGAAGTAAATCAGCTAACCCTATGTCACCACAGGACTATTTCCTTTAAGACCGTATGCAAGGCATTTTTCAACATGCTTAAAAAGCATATGTAAGTAACTCATTTTAATTATGTAAGCAAGACACTGCACTGGACACAGAATAAGAAAGTTTGCAGGATCATTGTAAGGCCTGAGGACCTAATTACCTCCCAAGTCTGATTTAAGATCTCATCTAAGATTTTAATGCTTAAACTACTGGGATCTGAATGCTTGAGAATCCAGCCTCATTTTTTTTTCTGTAGTTACCGTGAGATCACACAAAGATGTTTAGCATGAACCCCTTCAGCTTGAATTTTGAACTTGGGAGGGGGCACTGATCTAGGATTTTACAATTTTTTCTTCTTCAGTCTCTGTTTTTATGTGTAGACACGTATCATTTTTACATGCTTCAGTTTCTGTAGGCTACTGTGAAAGTAGGATGTGACAGGTTTGAGAATGTGGAGAGGATGATAAGCTGGATGCTCCTTTTTCGTTTTAATTGTGCTAACTCCTTTAATGTATGGTAGGTATTATGCATTAGCAAATAATAACAATAATAATCAAACATTGTTTTCCCAAGGTATTCAGGCGAGATTTTGCGAAATGATGGGAGTCTGGGTACTGAGTCATTGTGGGAAAATGAACAGAATTTCATTACTCTTTCTGTATGAAATGGTTGGATTTTATTGTTTTATGTTGATACATTTAACAACATTTTATTATCCGTAATTCTTGATTATATAAGAAGGCAGACTGGCTAAAGTAATAGCATATAAGTGACATTTCCTTCCTTACAGTCTTCATAGTGTTTGAAAGTGAAAGGATTTTCTTTTCCTCTAACATGCATACAGACATGGGCACACCAGCGCACAAAGAGCCCAGTGGGATTAAATCACAGCATATGGCCCAACATCTCGTGGAAAATCAGGAAGGTACAGAGGAAAGCATTCTCTCATCTGAAGAGCTGAAAGAACCATTCTCAGAGAAAGGGGAGGAGACTTCTGATGTTAGTGATCTTGCCCCTTTCATGTTTTAAAAAGACTAAAGGAAAGTTCCTCTTTCATCATCATGAGGTAGAATAGAAGTGTCTTTCCCAACTCTAAATATTTAAAGAGGCCCTCATAAAATTTTGAAAAGGTTTGAGCTGTTGCTTTGTGGAACTAAATTCCTAAGGCTATAGGAAGACATACATAGATATTTATGTCTTATAATATTTTACTTCTTCTATAATAGATGTCTCATGGGGGTATTGGTAACATTTTGTAGACTTCACAGTATCTCACTTTTATATACTTTCAAATACAGTGTAAGTTCTAAACAGAAAGCTTTATAATACTCCTTCCTCTATGAGTGTACATATGTAACAGTCAAAGGTGAAAGGCTAGTGAGAAAGATCCATGATACATGTTTATCAATAGATTTCACTCTTGATGAGACACCCAAGGTAAGGCTCATCGTGTAGCAGAGCTCACACAGCATGTACTGAACAGGGGATTCTACCACTCACTGGTTTTGAATGCTTCCAGAAATAGATGAATTTGGGGGCTAGCTCATGTTTTAGCTGAAATTTATCAAGGTGAACATCCCAGAGCTTAGAGGAGTTGCATTTTTATTGAAATGAAATAAGTGCAAAGGAATCAGNATCTTCTTCTTAGGAAACAATAATTTCCAAAATATTTTAAACATAATTGCCTAGATTTTTAAGCATATTGTTACCTTCTCTGTCTTGGGTTGTATCAACATTGTCTTCATGTCAATGTTTTTTTAATTCTCTCACTATTCAATATTTGCAAATTAAGACCATTTATTTGTTGAATACTGGGGAATATTCTCTCTTGCCCAGATATATATAACATAGTATTATTTATTTGCAGTACAAGGGCACCTAAAGGCACCAGAAAGCATTTGACATCCATTGTACAAAGCACTGCGCAAATACATGGGAGGACACAAGTGCATGTGCCGGTTCACAGGCTAGCTGATAGCCTTCAGTCCTTCAGGCAGACGTGACTATCAGCTCTGTCTGTGGCACTCTCGCATGCCTTTAGCAAGCAGTGAACTTTAAGGCTGGATCCTCAGCTGGCACAGCTGAGAAAATGGAAACAAAGCCATATTTTTATTCCCCTGACTTTAGAATCAGCCAGGGGCAATCTAATCCATACTGCAATTTACAGAGGCATGGCTGCCCAAGGAGCTATTCTGGCAGCTGAGAATCACCAGAGCCTAAGGTCATTCTCCACTTTTCCCAAAAGAGCCTGTATGCAAGGGTTGGAAAGTGAACAGTATTAGGCTTTGCTTTTGCTTTTTCAGCTGGAATGTCTTGAAGCAGCTGGAGCCGAATTGATGATTGTCCCATTTATGTTGTGACTTCACATATTATCATTATTGCAAGAGAGTAACCTTTGAGAAATAAAAGGATACGTTATTTTAATCACTGATTTATTTTTCATAAAAGAGTACGTTTCAGTCTCTGGTAATTCCAAGTATGGATATTTTATTATTAGTGAAATAGAAAGAAATTATTTCAGCAGTTGTTAAAAATCCCTACACAGAGTTTGTCTCATGTTTACAAACCACTTCTACTGCTTGCTCCTGTGTGACAGTTTGGGAAATCTGCCTCAAAGCAGCTGAGGATTTCTGGTTGATGGCAGGGAATATTTTAAGTGCTTGTGTCAGGATGCGATTTCCATTTTGAATGTAGGAATTTCTTTTTCTGCTCTTTCAAATAAAAATAATATCAATGCCAAGGAAATTTAAAGCAGAAAATCTTTCAGCTCAAAATATATCACTTCTGTACTCATATTCAGAGACAAAACAAGCTACCTTATAAAAAATCTATCTCCCCACAATCCTTTGTAGAGGGAAGAATACATTGTTAATCAAGATGATGCAGATGAGTAGTGAGACACGTGTTTCAGGAGACTGGAGAAAAAGTCTCCCACCAGATACATTGGAATGAACGAGCCTGAGGCCAAGCCCAGAGCAGAAGGTGGGTAGTAGAAATAGTAGAAGAGATGATATGACTTCTTCAGATGATGAGTATACTCTCCAGGGGAACACTACACTACATGAGAGAATCTAAGCTGAGGAGTGGAGAAGCTTATGAGACAGAAGTTTAATGATCTAGCTTAAATCCTCACGTTTGATTTGCCAACAGAAGTTAAGAGCTGCCAGCTCACAGATTTTTATGGCATCAGCTATCATTGGCCTTAAGATAGCATACATTAACATACCCATGTACTGGCTTTTGCTCAGGGTGAGAGTACCTTGTATGGGGCTGGTACTGATTCATGCTGAAAACATTGTAGGTAACACAGGTGTCCTTTTGCTACTGCTGAGCAGGGCTTATACAGACTAAGTGTCTTTTCTGCTTCTCAGCCCACCTCACCAGTGCGAAGGAAGGGGGCGCACAAGGAGTTGGAGTTGGAAGGGGGCACAGCCCAGGAAAGTTGACCCCCAGCTGACCAAAAGGCTATTCCATACCATATGATGTCATGCTCAGCATATAACACTGGGTGGAGAAGAAGGAAAAGCGGGACATTCAGAGTGATGGTGTTCAGCTTTCCAAGCAACTGCCATGTGTGATGGAGCCCTGCTTTTCCTGGGGATGGCTGAACACCTGCCCGCCCATGGGAAGTGAATTCTGTGTTTTGCTTTGCTTGTGTGCATGGCTTTTGCTTTATCCATTAAACTGCCTTTATATCAACCCACAAGTTTGCTGTACCCTTGCCTTTCTGATTGTCTCCCATATCCCACTGGAGATGAGTGAGTGAGCAGCTGCACAGTGCTTAGCTGTCTGTGGGGTTAAACCAATACAACCTGCAAATGCAAAATTACAAAGACAAGGAATGAGCTACTGAAACGTAGCTAAAGGAAATGCCCCCCAGGGCTAAATGGAAACTGAGCAGAGTTCTTGAAGACAAAACTTAGACTTCAACATGTAAATCAAAAAGCAGGTTTCCAAAAGCAGAGTTTTTTAGAGCATCTGAGGATCAATTCCTTTGAAAGCCAGCTTAAAAGCCAGCTGATAATATCACATACTGAAGTCAGTTGGAAAGCCTAAAGATACATCTGCAAGTATTCACTTGCGGTTATGGAGTGGAATACAGTGTAAAAGGCCTTTGGCCATACTTCTTTCTTTACTACACCTGTACTTAACTTTTTAAGTTAAATATCATGGCCAGGCTAATTGGGAGACAGAGGAATTATTTTCTGAAAAACTTTCAAAGAAACTCTCTTGGCATTTCATTAGGGTTTTGGTTTTTTGGGGTTTTTTTGGTTTTGGTTTTTGTTTTTTTTTCCTGGAAACCAGAATTGATGTATATTCTGTGCTTGGAGCAATTCTGTAAAACTGAGTATCTAAAGTCTACTAATGATCATGGGAGGAGGGTATGTGTGGATATGCAGGTTGTTCTTGCTGCTTTACTGAACAAAAAGCGAGAGTTTTAGATGATGCTCTGTTATGAGGAAAGGCCAAATGTTGTCAGTGCAAGTCTAGAAAGAGAGATGTCCTGATAGCGCCACTACAAATGTCAACACCACTGCTAAGTCTGGCCTTGTGCCTTGAGAAATGGCATAAATACTTCAGTGCCACTTTGCCCCTGTTCTTGCAGCGTAGTAATACATACATATCACTGATACTGGTGCTGTGCCAAAGAGTTCAAAGATAAGTCTGAAAAGTGAATCTTCTATGTAAACAATTGAACTAATTGTTCTAACTAGTCCACTAAACAGTATATTCCTTTCATTTGTCAGACTCTTTGACCTTCTACTCTGTAAGTCACAAATCCTAAAGTATATTTTTATTTCAGTACTCAGAGACATACTCTAAGTGTTATTTTACTGAGGATAACTGATTATAATGATGTCACTTCAGCATTGATTTTATTTTAAAACTTTTTAATTAAATGAATTTACATAAATTTACAGATATTTTTATATAGCACCTTTCCTCATAGATTAAAAAAATAAAATTTCCTGGTGCTGACACTAAATTCACAGAAATAACAGATCAAGTGACTGAAAAACTAAGTAAAAATCAATGGTAGAGCTCTCAATGAAGAATAGAGGCCTAGCCTTCCTGAATCCAAGCATTTGAGTGTCTTTTAATGAATTCCAGAGTATTTGACACAGATTCTGTCAGAGACTCTAGTAATGCTGGAAATTTTCAATATTGCCAATTTTAAAACTTTCTTTTCTTCAAGGAAATTAATACTCAATAATTCTAAATAAAAATATTTTTAAAAAAGAACTTACTCTAAAACTTCTTTTCCAGTAGCAGAAAAAAAAACCTAATATTCCTAGACTACATAAGTTGTTGCAAAAAAAGACTTACTTGGTATCACTGGGGAAAAATTCAATGAATAATTCTAAATCCATGAAGTATATGTACCTGCCTATGAAGGTATGGAAATAGAAATGCTACAGAAGCATTCTTGCTAAAATGAACCAAAAGGGTTTCTTTCAGTTGCTTTCTTTTTTGAGGGAAATGGTGGAAACGCTAGAAGGCATATCAGAATATCAACGCGTTCAGACTACTGTTGTTGCCTATACAAAGTTATTATCCAAACAGAAAAATCTCTATATTCATAGTTTAAAATACACATTTTATTTGTGTTCAGTTCTTGGCAGATCTGCGTAGGTTCTTGCATAAATTTCCAGGATGAATAAAACTCTCTGTTTACAGTTCTAGCTTCTGTCTATTGTGCTGTAAGATAGCGAAACCTCTGTGCTATGCCAAATGACATTCATTAAAATGAAAACCCAAGCAAGCAGCCTCTACCAGCTGATGAAAAGGTACCCTATGCTCTTAGAGAGTTTCATTCAAATTTATGATGGTAGTGATTTACTTATTGTGAAATTAATCTTCCCTAAAATGTCTAATGATATCTAATACTAATCTAATACAGTCTTTTTATCATCGCAAATCGAATACGTTGTTAACATTTCCGCTTGGGTGGCTTGGTTACAACATCCATTATTATACACTGTACAACTAGAGATAAGAACAGTTTTGTAACAAGCAGAATGTGAACAAAGTCTGGACTGTATGAAATACTTAGCAGTCTCACAGCAATGACAGGAGCCCCCAAAAGGGTTTAGTGTCTCTTTCAAAGTCTTACTGTAAATGTCATATACAACGTGCTCTGCCTTCACTGCTTCTGGGGCTACAGCAATGCTGGGTGAAGCTGGGATACCCTACTGATACCTTTGAATGATTGGGAAATAATATTGTACCAGTTTGTCCAAGCTTTTAAAGGACAGATCTCAAATATTCTCAAGATCTTGGTGTCTTAGGTCTTGACAGTGTTTCGTGCAGTGGTTTTCATGGACTTGGTCTCATAGCAAAGGCCAACAGTACTTTGAAGTATCAACACCTTCACTAGCAGCTTCAAGCATACATGACAAGAAGATGAAAAGCTGAAGGTAAATGTCAAGGTTCTGCAGCAGTCTGGAATGACACTACTGTGGAAATCAGGTTTTGACTTATGTTTGTGGCCTGCAATAAATAGCTGCAATAACAGCATTGCACATCTTCATTAATACTGACCCCAACCACTGCTAATACAAAACCGAACAGTTACCAGCTTATATAGGAATAGCAACTTAATCTTGTATCAGTGTAAGTTGGGTTTTTTTCAATGCATGATGGTGTCATCAGGAAGTAGAGCAGTCTGCATAGCCTGTGAAGTTTGGAGTCTGTTAATTATCCCAGAATTTCTGGTATGTGATTAGTGATAAGGCAGTACATGTGCAGTGTTCAAAACATTACTACTTGGACACTTTATATTTTCTATTTCAAGATTCTTTAATTCAGTAATATCACAAAAAATATTCAGAAGAATTTATTTGAACCATTGTCCCACTCCAGTAGGTGACCAGTAGATTGATTTTTTTTTAAAATGAGCTAATATCATATTGAAAAAGTAAGCTGAGCAAGTTGTTAGTTGATAAGCTACCTCTAGTGATGCACTGATTGATGCCCAGTTAGACTGTGGTAGAGGTGTCAGTTGTCCTAGGCGTGCTGCTGACTAACTCATAGGAAATGAGAACCTTTACTAAGTCCATATAGAAGAGTTTATCCTATCTTTCTGGATCCACTACCTAGTACAAGCATTGGTATGCATAAAATGGACATATTAACCTAGGCTTTATATGTTCTGGAAAATACCATGTGTGTGGGAGGAATGATGATCTGCCCATCTTAAGGTCTTTTACCACACATCAAGGTACAAAATACCAAAAGTAACAGATCATTCCAATTCAAGATGAAAATGTATTTGTTTTTGTACAGAAGAACTGAATTTAACATTTCTTGTGTCATAATTCCCTAAGACTAAAGCTCATCCTTTGCTTCACAGGACATAGACTATGTTTGCTATTCACAGAGAGGGATCAGTGAACAAGCTTCCTTTTTTTTATAACTTTTTCCCCTTTGAGTCTCTTTTCTTAATTTACCTTTGGGAAAGGTTAATTAGACAGGTGTTCCTGTATGAATGAGAGGAAATAAAAACAAATAAGGCAGATTTTGTTGTTTTATTTAGCTCTATAACTTGCTTTCCCTCATCCCTCTTTTTATATGGCAGGTACAGGTTTTCAGACAATTTGCTTGGGCTTTTATATTACATTTGTTTTTCAAAGTCGTACCAGCTTATTAAAATTAAAAGAAACAAATATAAAATTACCACAGCACTGATGCTGCTAGGAAATCAGCTTTGCCTGACAATCAGAAGTGACCATCTTAATTAAATTAGGCTTTTCATTAATACTGTGAAAGCTGGCTTTTTAGTCACTGGTTTTATTTGTTATCATGCATTTGTCCTTCCCTTTAAATATTACTTAGCTTTGGTATTATTCTGAGCTTTTCTCCATTAATATATCTTTCTTTACAATTTAATTAGTTCATAGAAAATTTACATCTTGATGAGAATTAGATCTGCACAGTTTGTCCTATGAACATTTACAACAAAACTATAGGTTTTAAATATTTAACTAAAAGAAATCTTTATCTTTTCTAGAAGCTGTCAATATCCTACTTTTCTGAACCTGATTTTGAGAGTCAACAGTTCAAGTAGTAAACATATGTGGTAGGTTTTCCTTTAGCCTGATTAAAATCTACATCTTATTAAAGTTCATTAAAGACTTGAAAATCTTTGTAACTTTTAATAAGAACATGTCTTTATTTTATGATCCCAACCAGCATTCAAAGGATTGATGAAGGTGAACAGCTATAACTGCATCTGCATTTGAAAAAGAAGTAAAACTTTGCTAAAGATCAAAAGGTAAGGACCAGAGATTTCACTGCTCATAATACTGCATAACCTACTAGTAAATTAAATGCTAAACACAATGAACTGGTATGTCAAAGGCCAGTTTCCTTCTAACATCAAGAAGGCACAAAAGACATTATATATGCAAGTTCACTTTGTTCTTTTTTTTTAGAAGAAAATGTGCACAAATATTGAAGGCCAATGCAGAAAAGAAGACTTAGAAAAAAACCCTGTAGATGGTAATAAATGTCTCAATATGGCAGAATAATAATTACAGAGAGCTAAAATTATTTAAGTATTTGCACCCATTGAAATGAATGGATATATTTCAAGTAAAGAAATCACATTTTGACACATAGTATATGAGTCTTCTAGGAACAAACCTTAAAATCTCAAACTGATTTTCTCAGGGTCTGAAGAAAGTAAGATTTATAGACACAGATTGTTACTTGTACAATGCATGTGTTTGTACATATGTATCATATGTATAATATTTTGGACTTTAAAAAGAAAACTTTTCATTACCAGTGGTTGTAATCAGGTTCTCTCAGGTCATGGGACTATTTAGAGACAAAGAAGAGTCAGGGAAAAATACCTTCAAGACCAAAAACGAGTGAAAAAAAAATCCAAAAGATCTTACAAAATAATACCCTTTTCAGGGCTCTTTCACTGAAGAGCATAACCCCAAAATTATCATGCATTCATATGCGCCTGCTCAAGTCTCATGCAAAAGTATCTTTCGTCAAAGAGAACTGGCAACTGTGTGGATACAGCATCTTTTGGACTTCTCTAAGGCTTTCACAATTATGTCACATGGCATTTTTAATTTCCTATAATAAGAGATTTTTAATCAAGAAGGCATACATTAGATGGATTAAAAACGGGTTTATTGGCAGATATCAATGAGCAGGGCTGTTCCATGCAACATCCCCTACGGGAGATTCCTGGTCCAAGAGTATTCAGAACATTCTTATAAACAACCTAGATGATGAAGTAAAATCTTAGCTGATTAAATTTGCATATGACACAAAGATTGATGGGATAGTAAATAAAAAGGAGGGCAGTTTACAGCTGGAATTTAATCACTTGGTCAAATTGTCAGAACTCGCAAAAAATGCAGGTAGAGTTTAATGCATTTTGCAACAAAGAACCACAGGTTATATAGTACTAGGTAAAAGCTGTCTTAAAAAGCAGTAACTCAGAAAAGATTTGGAGGTCACCCTTTAGGCTGCTTAGCAATGAGATCTCAGCAATATAGTGGCAGGCATTACCGGAACAAAGTCTCTTGGGCACAATTTAGCAACTTTATCCTTAAACAATACAAAATATAATCATAATAATTAATATAGGAATAGCTTGTAAAAGATTGGAAGGGGAAAATAAATTTATGGCAAGATGATGTAACTTTTTAAGTGAAGCATATAGTTTTATAATAATTTTCGAGTTCCTACAAAGAGCTTGTTTATTCAGCTATCATTGTGAACCCTGGCAGCCTTTAGTCAATGAATCACTCTGGAAAAATCACAGAATCACAGAATTGTAGGGGTTGGAAGGGACCTCATGAGATCATATCAAGCTGGAACATAGAAATTTCCATCTTTATATAAGGAGGAACTTTTTCACTGTGAGGGTGACAGATCACAGGAACAGGCTGCCCAGAGAGGTTTTGGAGTCCCCTTCTCTGAAGACATTCAAGACCAATCTGGACACGTTCCTGTGTGATCTAATATAGATGATCCTGCTTGGGCAGCGGGGTTGGACTAAAGGTCCCTTCCAATTCCTAACATTATATGATTCTGTGATTATAGAGTCCAATCCTCCTGCCACAGCAGCTTCCCTAAAGGAGGTCCCACAGGTAAGAACTCCAGACAGGTATCTCCAAAGAAGGAGGCTCCATAACTTCCCCAGGGCAGCCTGTTCCAATGCTCCATCACCCTCACCATGAAGAAGTTGTTTTACTATTCAAGAACCTGGTTCCTCACTGCCCAGCTCTGCAGCCTGTCCAGGTCTCACTGAATGGTAACGCAGCATTCCTGTGTGTCCACCACTCCTCCCAGCTTTGTATCATCCGGTACTTGCTGAGGGCGGACACTATTCCCTCATCAAGGTTGTTAATGAAGATGTTAAACAAGACCAGACCCAACACTGACCCCTGGGGAACACCACTAGTCACAGGTCTCCAGCCAGACTCTGCTCCAAAATTGATTCCAAAATCCACTAGAATGAATCAATTAATGCCCTTTTGCTCCTTTATGACTAAAGAAGTAGTTCTGCGCATGACAAGAAAAGCTACCTATATATATTATATACAAAATATATAAGATAGGTGTTGTCCTAATCTATCTATGGCTGTGCATCTATACTTACATAAATGTATAGACATATAAATTTATGTGCACATCCACATACCCCCACTTCCTATTTTTTAATTTCTAAATTATTAAATATTTTTTATAACTACAGTATTTCTATACATTCTTGAGTCAGGAAATACACATTCTGCAATACCTTCATTTTGCTATTCTAGTATAAAAACTGCAAATAGACGTTTTCTTTCTCTCTTTTAGCAGAATATAGTCAATCATGATTTTCAGAGACAGCTCCAATGTAATCCATGTATGGTGAATTAAAACTCTTGTGAAAAATCTTGTTTTTAATGCAGTGTGTAAAAGACTATAAATAACAAGGTTTTGTGTTAAACTTTACCAATTTCACAGTAGTTGTGCAGTTTCACAGTCTGTTCTGCTTTTTTGAGGACCTTTCAATGGTAGTAAAGGCATGTCATCCTTCCCAGCAGCTAGTCCTGCCAAGCAAATGTAGGGTCCTGAAGACATTATATGCAAAAGAATGAAGGATATGTCATTGCACCCCATTCAATTATACTATGGTTATACCTTTGTATTTATCAGAAAACCTACTGAGGAAATCTAGAGGTCAGTGTCTAATACACGGTACTTTGATCTGTGTTATCAGAGTGTAGTAGAAGTAGGCAGTAGAAATCTGTGAACTAGGAATTAGAAATCTGCAGCAGTCCAGAACTCCTATCTGCCTCTGGAAGGTGGGGCACTGTATCTACAGTACATGTGCTGTGCATAGAGACTGCTGTTATTTTAAAGAATATTTTCATTTGATTTTTTTAAAGTATTGTTACCATTGCCATTTTGGTTTAAAAGAGGAGGGGAGCAGGTATTAAAATTTTTGTTTTCTACCAGTACAGTCTTTGAAGAAGTGATTACGAACCACTATTAAATTAATGTTAATTAATTAATGATTGAATCGCTTGGTTGGTTCTTTCTTTTTTTGAGGGAGGGTATACCAAAGTCTTGCTTATTCTGAAAAAAAAATAAAACATTTCTTTCTCTCGACATTGTAAGAATCTGCAAGAAAGGAACTGATGTCTCAGTTTAACAACTTCTTCTTTGAGTGGCAGAGAAGTCTATATTAAATAGCATAAGCTGTCAAGTTTACATTTCATCCATTTATAAGATTATGTGTTTATTTTTTCTCTGGAAGGATAGATGGATAAATCATATTAAAGCCATACCTGACTATCATCCAGCAAACCCACTCTTCTAGTTATGTAGTTCATTTTTCTCTTACCTCTTTGAATGAGTTTCAATGTCTAATAAAACTTTATTTACTGTGAGCGCCAAAAAAATGAGTCAATAAATTTATTGAGCAAGATTTGAAATAGAAATGTCAAAGTTGAATAAATTTTAGCACTGTGTTTACTTTATAATTGTATTTTTTTCATGGAATTCAATTCCTCTGTAGATTTGAAGCATAACAGCAGAAGAAAATGCAGTCAGAGTACCCAAGATGAAATTCTGAAAAAAGTTAACTTAGTTTTAGTCCAGTAAATAGCTGCAAACATTAGTAATGTTGTGAGTATTTAATAAAATGCAACATTGACTGTATTACAGTCTTAATTCTAGTCTGTTCAGCTCCATCTGTACCTTCCTGGAAGAACTTTTTTCTTCCTTCTAAATTTTACAGCCAATGTATTAATCCTGTCCATGTATTGCCTAAGTCTCTGTAGTGCATTTTGCTTGTATTGTATCATAGATAGTAAAAGCCAAAGCTGGAACATAATGTCTTTAGCCCACACTTCAAATAAAAGTATGGTTTATATTCTACTATAAGAATTTTCATAAAATCATTCAATTCTTGTTGATCGTTGTACTTGTCTTCTGGGATACAGATCTATTTTCACTACTTATTTTAACCACAAAATCCCATACATTACTCAGTATAAGTTATTCCTTCAACTTTCCTTTATGGAGTCATGGCATGTTCCTTCATCAGCCTTAGTGCATTATCATCTGGGAATTCTCTGCATACATGCTGTGCAGTACATCCAGTGAGCACCTGCTTTCCCAGACATCCTGGATTCACACAGACAAGTCTCAAAATCTTCTTGGGCAGCAGGAAGGGTATGTATGAACCTTATCACTAGTGTCTCCAATACAGCTGCTGCAATTACAGTGAGAACTAGACACATTTGAGTCCGCAGATAAGAAAACCTGTCAAATGTAATGCTTGAGCCAGTAGCCTTCATTGGACTTTGATGTTTCAGAACTCAAGTTATCTAGATTTGCATTACACAAATCATGGTGACAACTACAGTATGGACACATCATTTGTTACTTCTCAGTGCTTTTTACACTGCCTTAGTCTCAGCAATTCCCATTACAGTGCCCACATATTAAGTGCAAACTAGGATTAATGAATTCTCAGCTGCAAAAATACTCTCAGCCTCAAAATGATAAGTGTTTGACAGCTTGTAGGTAGACAACATTGAAACTATGCTATTTGACCCTCCAGCTCTTCTTGCTTCTTTGGTCCAAAAGATGGAATATTAGAAAATGAAATAGGACTACTGATGTATCTTTCCTACAGGCACAATGAAATCCTATTCTTGACTGAGCTTTGGAAGGGCAATAATTACAACATTATAGCTCACAAAATATTTAAGTATGGATTTTTAAATCAGTTGCACATACAGCTAAAGGAAGTCTTTGACTTCAATCATGAGAAAAATCAGAAATGTGTTCCCAAGCTATTTTTTACTGAAGGTCAAGTATATCAACAAAATTATACATAGGTACAGTATTGTGTTATCAATGATTAGTCCTACCAGGTTTTACTGTTTAGAATGAGGCCCATTTATATACAACATAAAAATTAACATAATAGGAGTTGCACAATTTCCAATTGCTTTAGCAAAGAAAATACTTCCCTTAAAGTAAAAGGGAAAATGATGTAAATTTATGCAAGACTTATTGAAGTAAACAAAATACAAGATTTATTCTTTTTTAGGAAGTGCTGAAAGATGAATGAGAAAAAGTAGTGTACATTTTACAAAGGCTTGCAAAGGTATATCAGGAGATCCCTTTGCCTGCTGCTGCTAATATGGGCCTATCAACTGCTAAAGTATTTTAGCTGAAAGCATGGGACAAACAGGTGAGATCCTTACCAAATTAGGAAGGCTGTCTCTTTGTCAGCTATGTAGATTCCTCTTAGTCTGACCGTTGAAGTTGTGAATAAATGTTTATAATTTGCCATAAACTTATGACAGCATCACTGTTTCACAGACCAGCATGGGCAGGAAGGGACCTCTGGAGATCAGCTAGTCCAACCCCCTGCTACAGCAAGATCACCAAGTGCGGGTTTTGCCCTATTTCTTAAACTACTTATTCTAGAGTAGCTAATATTTTTGTTCTAATGGAACAGTGCTCTTTCCTCAAAACTGTTTTAGTTGCATTATGACCTTCTTGGCAACAATGTGATAGAACACAACCTGCTATGAACTGCTTACAGACTACTCATACTTTTATGATTCATTATTTCTTAATCTTTATTATGGTTATCTGTAATCTCTGCATCTCAGTGATATTCAATGTGCTTTTCAGTACCTGTAATGCTAAATCTCATGTTCATTTGCAGTTGAATATTAGAATAGTAACTTCATTTAACCCAACATGTTTAAGGTTTAGCCCTATGTTGAATTTTTATCATCAACGTTTAGAGCTTTCAAAGGTATTTTATAGGAATAAAATATTTCATGACAAAAATTGGATACAAAGATGTAATCTTGCATTTAAAAAAATAAATACAGTGAAAACAAACAGTGGAGCTATCTTGGTCAAAAATATACACCTATTATTTCTTCGCACTTTGATCTCAAGCATTTTTTCTTTCTGATGCCCCTAATCATTGTGCTCACAACTCCCCCTCTCCAGGACACATACCAATTAATAAATCCTAGGTTAACAGACAGGGAAATCTACAGTCCACATTTTTACTTCTTCTCAGCTCTGGGCAATGGTCACATCTATGATAACCTTTGCTTGTGGCTTTATGCCTTTCTTTACTTCTGCTTCCTGTTGCTACCAAATGTAAAACTCCATGTAGGAAACCTTCATCTCATGCAACGAGGGTTATTTTAGGTGGCGGTGGAGATTAAAGTATTAGAGGATTTGATTGCTCCTTTTGTTTACCATGGCATGCTTTAAAAAGCTCTTTAATTATTATATTTTTAATTCATCCTCTGTATGCAGCCGTTATAACACATCAACATTCAAAAGTAGTGAAGATCAGATGGATGTTTTAATATTGTGGCATTAGTATTTTAAAATCCATAAATCACCAGCACTCATTATAGAATCACGTTTATGTAATCACACACAGTTTTGAATAGCCTAGTTTTATCCCTCAGATATTGTATTTCTACTTGCATTTGACTTAAGCAAAATATTTCTTAGCTACCACTTCCCTACTTACCTCTGTGGATTGTTAGAACAAAAAGAATATCAATTATATACTAGAATTGTAGCTCAGTTTTTCACATTTCTATAGCAATTCTGTATTAGGCAAAACCATTGTTTGTGAAGGCAGAATCTGAATAATGTAAAAGAGAAATTTACAAGCAATGGGAAGCTCTCTACCTCTTCCTGTCAGCTCCTGTAAGTCATCTCATATCTGATCTGTAGCTCTCCTCCTGTTCTCTTCCATGTTCCTGAGTATTTCCATGCAAATTTGTGGCGTTTTTAAAGACACTTTCAATCTCTGGTGTGAACAGATTTGTGCAGTTCTATTTTCCCCATACATACATTCCTTAATCTTCAAATTCCAAACCTTCTCATTCTTGAAGATTCATGAATTCTATTTTATAGTCATAGGAAGCAAAACCAAAAATATTTGGCCTTTTTTTGGCTTTAAAGGCAAAGCATTTTTCCCTCCCTCTCTAACTGAAGTGAATGTCAGACAGTTTTAGGTATTGTAGCAATTTCCATCGCTATTTATGGCTACTATAATTCTTAATCATTATTGTCAGAGACCTATATAATGAAATAAAGATAATTTTTTTTCAGGTCACGCTATTATCCATACCAAACCCTACATATGTACAATTACGTGAAAGAAAGAGTTTTTAATCTATTTTCTGTACAGAACGTGCTGTTTACTTTAAAATTATTGCTAAATTTCATGGTTTCTGTAGGATAACATCAAACTGAAAATTGTGCAGATTCTTTTTTTGTTACACAGTATTTCTGACAACACTGTTTTTGAATACTTATATATACATGAGAGCTTTTCTCAAATAACAGCAATGCTAGTACCCACTAGACATTTTTTACCTTCGATGCAATCTTTCTACTCTTGCTTGCACCGGCCTTAGCACATACAGAGGACTTGCAGCCCCAAACCCAACACCATGACATACTGGAACAAGAAGTAGAAATTAGACCTGGAGGTGCACATCAGAACAAGATGAGTGCTGCAAAAGCATAGTAACCATTGGTGAGGCATATTTCCATGAACTAAGAAGCATTACAGCCATCACTGCCTTTAAGAGGTGAATGTAGGGGTCACCTAAACCTCTTTTTTTTTTTGCATCCTGAACAGCATTTTAATAGCTTTCTGACAGTTCAGCCTATAACAATAATAAATGATATCTAAATTATATATTTGCTTGCTGATGAATAAATGCTGAACTTTTTTTGTGTAGGTATGTCATCCTTATGCATTCATGAAATGAAAAATAATGTTTGGAAGCTAAAAAAAAAAAAATTAAAGGTTTCATTTCCAGGCAAATGTTACATTCCAGTATAAATTTGTCCTCTGATACACAGATTACCAAATTCAGTCTAGGCACTTCAATGAAAACAGAGAGTTAACATGCAAATATAGCATCCTTTAAAATTCCCAAAAATGTTGAGCTACTATTAAGAAAACACTGAGGGAAGAAGAAGAGTCTTAAATTCATCCCTCTAAACCATGAAAGCACCTCCTTTGATGTGGCATGCTCAGCAGTGAATTCTCACCAAAGTACTTAAGCCATTTGTAAGGTTTTCTTGAGGCCAGTTTCTCCTTTTTATCAATGGGTACGTAGCATTGGAAACCATTTGGAATATGAAAAGCATAAACTCTCTTGTTTTTGTTGCCTTAGCCACTAGAAATGTAGGTATCTGAATTCAGCTTGATCCTTTCTGATGCTGCCAGGTAAATGTTACTCTTCTGTACTGAATACTCTCTGTGAGATTCTCTCAAGTTGATCTATTGAAATTCACTTTTTGAAAGACTCAAGAACTAGATGGGTATATAGTTTCATTGTATTACAATACAAAGCATAGCATTTTTAATTCTGTGTCTTTATAAATGTCTAAGAAATCTATCCTTGATTACTAGGAAGTATCCCAAAAGGTAGAATTTACAATCTACTCTCACATTGGACAAATGCAGGATTACAAAGTCCCTCTGATATGTGCTTTAGCAAATAATTTACTGGAACTAACTTATGAAGAAGGGATTTCCTCCTCCTTGCTATGGTTCGTATTGTCTAATTAAATATGTATGTTCCAAGAGCAAACATAAATTGAAGTTTTGAAGGTTTTCTCCAGCCTGTAAGAATTAAACAGCCTTCAGTATTTGCGTGGTGACAAGCAGAAATAGGGGGAATTGCAATGATTACCTATTAAAGGTTTAGATGTCCAAGAAATTTAAGAATCTCAAAGATTAGACACCTCAGGGGATCCATGTTAAAGTTGTCTTTCAGATTGGGAGTATGTTTGCGAAGAGATTCTCTCAGCTATGCCCTCCTACCATCCTTTGGTTCAAACTGTGACTGCAGAAATTTGAATGCATAGCTGGGAAACTCATTCCAATTGCTGGTGACTAGCAATAGTCTGAAGCAAACCCCACAGATTTCGTAGTATGTGGTCGTTATGTCCCCAACTTAAACCATTTAACAAAGGAAAGTCTGGAAGAGGAAGATTTATCCTAAGTCGAGGAGGACCAAAACAGCACTTAAACCGCACATAGATAAATCCACAGTGCCTGACAGGTTGCACCCAGAAGTACCGAGATCCAAACACTTACATATAGTTGCTAACATATATACAAGAGCAGTGAGGACAAAGCCTTTGTTTTGAGAAGAAAGAGAGCAATGAAAGTGTTGGTCATTCTAAGCTATTCTTCCAGTATTGAAAAACTCTTGGAGTTTTTGAACTCCTGAGCTCAAATGAAGGAGGAAATAAGGTCAGTCGTAAAGAAGACAGAACACAAAAACAACTATCAGTCCTTTATACTTACTTCCTGGAAGTGTGGGAAATTATTTAATATATAATTCATTTCAATGGTAAGACCAGCTTGACCAGGGGAGGTGGATAAAAAGATTTTTCTCAATTCTGATCTTCACAGGAATTCTAAGCTTGAAGATCTGAGGATCTCAGTTGTTGCAAATCAGCCAAGCTCTCAGATTTCAGTTATATTTCAATCTTATTAATATCAATATTGGTAATATTTATATTGACATTGTAATAAAAAGAAAAGTTCAATGAATAATATAACTTTATCACACAATATTAGTAGGTAGCTACCATTCCTCTTAGCCACTTTACCTCTACAAAAAAACAACTTTAGTCCATGTATAAAGTGCAAAATAGTTGCATTTGTTTGGATGTAAGTATAATTTATTCTATATTCAGTGAGGTGGTCAGGGTTATTTTTGACTTTTAAAGCCAGGTGAGTATATGACTTCTTGGTCTTTAAATAGCAGTTATTAAAGAAAAATGAAATATTTGAAACTTTAGTGGATTCTAGGCATCTATGATATATAGATTATATATCTATCAGCATTTAAAAACTGAATTAAAGATAAATAACTTCAGTTATTTTCCTGCTCTGTTTCTTACATGTTCAGCTAGTCCTAGCTGATAATAACACTTTATATTATTCAGTTATGTGGTATCCAATGTCAAATCTTAAACCAACTAAGTAGTGCCTTTTGCATTTCTACACATTTTCTAGTCAGCACAGCACATGCAGAAAACAAAGCTCACTAGTATTGCTATCTATTAAAGGTTAATGTAAAATGCAAGCATTACATTGCCAAATACAGTATTGAGTTTAACTACTTTTACACATGGAAAGTTTAAACATACTTTGGTTTCTCTTATCACTTTTACTCTTTTGTCCACGTATCTACATTTATACGTCCCTATTTGTTGCATAATTGAGGTGTGTTTGCAAATAATATGGATAAAATGCATGAATAGGTAAATATAAGAAGCCATGATAATGTCTTTATGGGGATTTTATCCATGCAAACATGTTGAAATATGCCCTGCAGCTTTCTGGAATTCAGATTTCTAGCCACCTGTGACTGCTCCAGCTGTTGTCATACTTAGGAATAAATGTTTTACTTCAGAACAATCCAGCTCCTAGATGCCTAAGGAAATACAGGGTAGTGGGGCTCAGCAGGGAGACAATACAATGAGAATGTCCCCCCTTTTTATGGGCTTGCACAACGTGTAGCTTTGCTGGGCTCTGCTTTCCGCTGTTAACAAGTGAGAGGTTAAAGGGAAAACCCTCTTCTTCAGCATCCCCAATAGACTGAAAAGGCTTCAGAGTCTTCAAAAATATGTTTCTAAACCTTCTGTTATAAGGAATAGCAAAGACATAAGTCCTGTCACTTTTATATTAGCAAGACCACAAAAGGAAAGGTGTTTCTCCATATGAAAGATCTTTTCCACCAGCCTCTGTGTTAGGAAATTCAGAGACACAGTGGCTCTTATGGCCTCAAATTTCTTTCTTAACCTCTCAGTTCATCTCCACTGAAGAGAGGTTGGAAGAAAAAAAAAAAAAAGTGTGTATGGTGTAATTAATAGAAATATTTTTAAAGTCATCTTTAGAAACTCTTAAAAGAGTCTTTCTTCAGAGAAAGCGTTTGCATGTTCTGAACTGGCAGTTTCTATGAAACAAACAAAAGATTAAAAGAGGACATACTGTGAAATAGATTACACTAACTGTGCTGTGCAGCTATCATTGTTTTATATTAGACAGCGAGAGCACTTATTTGATTACAGTTTTCTAAAGGCAAGATTCATGTTTACAAGCAAAATATCTGAAAAAGGAAAGCAGCTTATAAAATGGTTTATCAGTAACAGCAGCATCTGGAGCCAAAGGCTGAAAGAGACTTGGCCTCCTGTTCAGCTATTGCCAGTGCTTCTCTAACCAGAAAATCAATTATGTGACTTTAAACTAACAGAGGCATAAACGCAGAGCAGAGCAGAATTTAGCCCAGAGGTATTGCTTTCCTATCTCTAAGATGATGATCATTTGAGAGCTTGGCTGAGGAAAAGAAGCCAGAACTCAGTGAGACAATTAGATGGTAAGAAGGGAAAAAAAAAAAAAAAA